>PVLD010012058.1:0-62170 GCA_004027595.1 Dinomys branickii | reverse complement strand
CTGAGCGGGATCCCGGAGCGCTGCCCGGTTTGGCGCAGTTTGTCCCAGTAGCGCGTTCTCTGTCGGGTTCAGGAGCTGAAGCCATTCTTCCCTCCGCACTCGCTCTCTCGGCTGGTCGTCTTCTTCCCGGAAGTCCTCATTTCTGTCTTCATATTGCTATATTTCATTGTTTGGGTGGTAATCCTCTGGGAGGTTCTCTTTCTGCTGCCTACCCGGTCGCCATCTTCTCGGAAGTCTCTCTGGGCCATCTGGCCTAATTTTTAATTCGGTGTTTGTTAGCTCTCACTGTTGAGTTTTAAGAATTTTTTGTGCATTTTGGAAACAACGTACTTCAGCAGATGTGTGATTTACAAATATTTTCTTCTAGGTTGTGGCTCCTTTTCATCCATTCATTGAGCAACCATTTTTAACTCTAAAAATGTTCAAATGATTAATTTTTTTTCATTGAGTTTACTTTCGTGTTGTTTCTGAAAACTCACAACCAAAGTTAAGGTGACATAAGCTTCCCCTTAAAAAGCTTATAGTTTGTATTTTACATCTAGGCTTATGGTATATTTTGAGTTAATTTCTTTGGGGGGAGAAAGGTGTGTGGCCAACTGTTTTTTTTTCTTTTTTCTTTGCATCTAGACTTCTAATTTCCCTAGGCAAAATTCTTTGAAAGCCTATTCTTTCCCTACTGAGTTGCCTTTGTGTCTTTGTCAAAGACAATGGGCTCTATTTGTGTAGATGTTGATTTGGTTGACTTTCTTCCACCCATCCACCCCCGCCACGCTTTTGCCAGACTGTGCTCATTGCTCTTGCTTCATGGTAAGTTTGAAATAGGAAATATGGGTCTTCCGAAGCTCCTTCAGTACGCTGCATCCTCTAGGACCTTTGTCTTTCCACAACAGGGCTGAATTAGTTTTTCAATTTTTGTTAATATCTACAACCCAGACTGCTAGAATTTTAAATGGAATTGTGAATCTATACATCAGTTGGGAGGAATGGACACCTTACAGTACTGAGTCCTCCGGACCACTCTCAGAAAATCTCTACCTTAGATATGTTGCTTTTTTGTAAAAAAAAACACAAAAAAACCTGTGTTTTGTACATTTTCATATATTTATCTTCTATATATTTTGTTAGATTTATCCCGAAGCACTTTATTTTTGGTGTAACTGTGAACCGTATTTTTAAAAAGCATCAAATTCCAGTTCCTCATTGCTGATACACAGGGACACAATTAACTTTTGTATAACTTTATCTTGTTGATCTTCCTGTAATTGCTTATCAGTTAATTCTTGAATTTTTCTCAATGGATACTGTACCACCTATGAATTTTGCATGTGTTTTTCTTCTCCAGTGAACACAAGTTCCAGGCTTGAGGGGCAGTGCAACAGCTCTTGCAGGGCATATTTTCTGGGGTGAGCCCCCCTCATGTGGCCTGTGGACAGAGGACAGTGGACGAGCCCCCATGCTTCTGGCCATTCGTAGGAAGGGCAAGAAGGCTTCGAGCTGGGTTGGGGGTGTGGCTGAGAGTGGCTAGTCTGGGCATCAGTGTTAAGGCAAATGTGACCGCACATGTGTGAACTGTATACAGTTTCCCTTGGCTGTCAGGAGTGGGCAGGTCTATGCTGCTTATTTACAGAACTGGCCATGCAGTGCCCTGCCCAAGGCTCTGTCTGTCTCTGCCAAGGTAGACAGTTCAGATGAGGGAGTAACTCAGGAAGGAAAGGTTTAAGTTCATCTCCCCTGCCCAGCCAGGGCCTGGCACACTCTTCATGACATGCTGTGGGTAGAATTGATACTTAGAGCCCGAAGAGTCAGCCCAATGGCCCGGCCCACATGCCTCCTGCGAAGGGGTGGGAAGACCCTACAAGGACTCTCCCCCTGGGTTCAAAGCAGTGCCAGACTCAGGTTTCTATCTAAAGCCAAGGGAGATGGCAGCCCTGGGGGCTTCTGCCTCTGCAACTCTGCCTTCTCCCACTATCATGGGGCCACTGAAGTCCCACTTCCCTCTGCTGGCCGATTCACCCCCACTGGACCACACACAGGAACCTATCTCCTTCTTCCCCTGGTGACTGCTGCAGAGGCGAGGTGTAGGGGAAGAGTCCGCCTGGCATGGGCCTTCTTCGGAGCTGGTAGAGAGGGAGCACTGGCCCCCATGAACGGAGTCATATTGCACTTGATGGGGAACCACCCATGTGCTGTTCTGAGGCTTTACCCTGTGAGGCCATGTCACCGAATTGGAAGCTGAGGCACAGAGATGTTTTTGTAACTTGCCTGAGTCCCAGAGCTGAGAAGCATCAGAACCCGGATTGATCCAGAGTCTGGAACCAGGACCAGAACCTCACTGCCACTCCTCTTTGTAGAAGACATGCACAGTGATGTCCAGTGAGGTCCACAGCAATATCCACAGTGATTCTACAAGGACATCCATCAGGACATCACGCCTTACCCACAGGGATATCCACAGTAATGTCTGCATCTCATCCAAAGTGTGCCCACGGCGACGTCTGTGGCTCGTCCACATGATGGTCAGAGCCCAGCTCACAGCGATGTCCACACTGATGTTTCCAGTGATGTCTGCATTTCATCCACAGCAATGTCTATAGTGACATCCGCAGAGGTGCCAGCTTGTCCAAGCTTCATGTTGGAAGCTTCATGGTGTGCTGGGGACACAGGGTGACCCAGACTTGGGAGCGGTAAGTCTTGCCGAGGCTTACTTGCCTCAGCCCAGGGAGGGGCAGTGGTGGCACTTTGGGTAAGAAGAAAAATGCACGGACACAGGACATGTCTGGGGACATGAGTGTCTCAGCAGTGGGCAGCATTCAGTTCACCTGACCAGTGGGATAAAGTTAGGACACATCAGCACTCTGCAGTTGGTGGCCACTGTTTCTGATCATCGGTTTTCTACTGTGGACTTGGCTCTAGCAGGACTAGGTGAAGACAGACACCGACAGGAGAAACTCTTCTTGCTGAGCGACCTCCCCGCCATTAAACAGAATCTGGCTGTCTTAGTCACTGTCTCATTGCTGAGACACAGTAGCCAACGTCTACTGTGCAAAGGAGAGGGTTACTTGGGCTCGTGTACAGTGCATGGTTGGCTGATTCCCGGCGGGCAGGCGGGGCAGAGGGGCCTGGCAGAGGAGGGCTGCTCACTGTGTGGTGGCCAGGAAGCAGAGAGTCAAGGGAGGGGCCAGAAGGGAGGGAGATGAAACCCTTCCGGGTCCATCCTCTCCTCTTCTGGCCAGGCTCTGCCTCTGAATAGCAAGTCATCTACAGCACCCCACAATCCCTACGAGCTCCTGAGGCTTTTGAGAACATATGAGTATGGGCCGTGATGCTTCCGAAGCCATCTCTGATGTGTGAGGCAAATGCATTGAGCTCCATGACAACATTTCCTTCATCTTACTTCCTTGGTGAAGCTACACTGCTGCAGTTTCCTTTCACCTCACCACTTTGACTTCCAAGTCTCCATTGCCAGGTTTCCCTTCCTGACTCGAAAACTGGTGCTCCACGAGGCTCCATCCTCAGGCCTCACTCCAGGCAGTGTCATCATTTGAAAGGTCTTTAATTCCACTTGTGCTATGACCAGTCCAAATTCACCCCTCCATTCCTGACGCCTTCCTCCAAACTACAGACTCACTTCCAGCCTCCACCTCCGAAGGCAGCTCTGGGTTAACAGGCGCAACCCCCACCTGCAAACCTCCTCTGCCACCAGCGCCTGGCCCAGAAACTCCGCAACCCCTTCCCCTCTCACACCCACGCATTAAGCAGGAAGCATCCTCACCCTTGTCCTTTCACACCCTATGTCCTGCCCATCAGAAACCCACTGGCTGCACCTTCAGAGCCTCCCCTGAGAGCAGACGTCTGTTGCTACCGTCCTGTGGGGTTAGTGCTTGGGCAGCAGGAGCAGCAGCTTTAGACCAGGAAGATGAGGAGAGAGAGGCGAGGGAGACTCGTGACCTGTCCTCCTCCTTCTCATGCAGCCTCCGCACCCTGTGCTCCTGGCTGACATTTGTTGCGGACCACAAATTCACAGTGGCTAATTTTGCACACTTCCCTAAGGGATAAATGGAGGCTTGGGGTTATCAGTGTCACCCTCTTAAGATTTTCCATTAACTCAGGAGTGGCCACCCTCTCCCACCCACTAAGACTAAACCAAAATCACTACGACTAAAAAATACTCCAGGGTGAGATCCTTCTTAGCATAAGATCATCTCCCCCCTCTTGAGTCATCCCGGTATTATCTGTTGCCCACTGAGCCGCAGACCTTCAGTCTTCTGCCAGCCCCACCCCTTATTGTATACACCCCATAAGTAGTGGCTAGCCCGCAGTGTCTGGCCCGCAGTGTCCTCGTCTCTGCCTACCCAAGCACTGACCTCCCAGTTCCCCTTCACGCGTTACTAAATTTGTTTCTGTTTCTTATTTCAGCCTTTCATTGTACCCCTCATACAGGCAGTTGGGGATCTTGGCCAGGTCCCTGAGAGACATTGGAGGTCAGGGGTCCCTCAATACCCCTGGGGGACTGGTTCCTCCAGTCCCCACAGATACCCAAACCCTCGGATGTTCAGGTCTCTTATATACAACGTTGCACTATTCAGGTATAACCCACACTCATCTTTAAATGACCCTGCTTTAAATGACCCCAGATGACTTAGAGTACTGAATACAGTGTAGACACTGCACACAGTCAGTACACTGTATCACTCAGGGAAGGTGCTGTTTAATGGGTTATTTAGGGAAGTGAAACACAGTAGGTATGAACATGTATGGGTGCAATTTTTTCTTGAATATTTTCTCTGCTCTTGGTTGACTTCAGGGATGTGGAAGCCGTGGCTACCCACTACAAACTGTATGCACACATGCAGGAAGCGCATAATGAGTGCAGTTTTCAGGGCAGATCTTGAGGGTTGAGTCTGTTTTCCTGTCTTCAACCTCTAGTGGCCTCACAGCAGCCCCAGGGTGATCAGCTGGCACGATACAGCCCGGCTACTTCTTAGTGTCATGTTGTCTGTTCAATGGGCCACTGATATCCTGGCCAGCAGATGTTTCCAAAGGCCCAGCCCTTGCCCTCTGCTTCCTGACTTACCTACCTTGCTGTCTCTGCTCACCCTTCCTTTGCCTCCCTCTATTTTCTTGGAATTTGCTCTGACTGCTTGGCCTCATCTTCACGTTTGTGTGTAACTTGGTCCTCCACATTCAGAATGGTGCCCCCCACTAGATGGTGATTTCTTTGAGAACAGGCCCGATGGTGTGGGCCCCCTTGTAGCAGAAAATGCCCCCCTCCCAGCCAGTGTACTTCAGCCTAATGGTTTTCCGGGTAACAGTTCCTTTTCCAGTTCAGGTTGCCCCTGTCTCTTAGAAACCACTGGTCACTGTGATGCACACTGCATAAACCTATCTGCAGTCGAGAAGCCATTCTGCGTCTGTACTTCCTACTTGCTTATGCCATGTAAGCCTCAGACCACTAGAGACTGGGGCCTGATATTCTGGGAATGATCCCAATCAGTGTCCATTGACATAAATAAATCTGCCTCCAAGTCCCGGGTGTGGTCTCGGTGTTTCTGCTTTCCACTGCACACTCACCATGACTCCTGACACCTGGAACAACCTCACACACATGCCGTATTCATTTATGTTGGCCAGATGAAAATCCAGCACATTAATGAATTTGCCCAAACGATGAAAACACAAGTGTGGTTCTGAACTTGGTGCCGAGGCTGAGCGCATCACCCTGTGCCCAGCAGTTATCAGCCCTCCCTGGGTAGCAGTGTGAGTGCAGGGGGCTCCTTCCTGGTGTTCGATCTGTTCCTATGACCCTGTGGCCCTCAGCTTTGCCTCTAGGGAGCCCTTTTCTTATTATTTTTCCTTTGTGACCTTGTCCCAAGATGGCACAGGAGAGGATCCATCAAGAGCTGCCTGAGTCGGCAGCCTGAAAATGTGGAAGGGGACATGGCCGCTCAGGGAGCCTTTGACTCTGCTTCTGTGTGCTGGGAACCTGAAGAGCTATCTGGACACAGCTATGACCTTGATTACACTTGTCACCACCTATGGTCGCTGGGACTGGACTGTCCATTTCCTTAATTTGACAGCGGTCCCTTCGGGGATCCGAGACCATGGGTCTGCTGGGAAGGTGGCTGGTTGGTCTGGTCATTGTCTCTGGTCCAGGGCCCTTGAAGGGAGTGGCTAGAGGAAGACCCAGGTCTTGGTCTGTCCTCAGCTGCCCCTCCCTTGGTCTCCTTTGGGCTGTCAGGAGGCCTTGTCCAGCCTGAGGAACCTCTCTCTCTCTTTCCCTCTGTCTGTCCATCTGTCTGTCTCTCCCTTTCTCCCTGTCCCTCTCACCTTTTATTTCTTTGTCTCTCTCTCTCTCTGTGACTTGCTTCCTCCTCCCCTTCTCTCTCCCTCTTTTTCTCTGTCTCTCTCTCTGTCTCTGTCTTTCCCAATTTCTTTCTCGCTGTCTCCCTGCCACCTCCAGTGTTACCAGTCCAAGCAGCCCTGCAGCCCTTCCAGCGCACACACAAGCACTACTGGGTAAGGAATCACAGGGTCCTTTCGCAAATGTTTTGCCAAAGGGACTGTTGTGCTCCAGCCACCCTGTCTCAGGCCTCCCCTTCCTCCCTGTCAACCAGGCCAGAGCCATGAGCACAGACTGGACTGAGGCAGACCAGACAGCACATCCTGCAGGGGCCTCTATGGCAGACAGCACGCCTGTGCCCCGCCCTATGTGTACAGTCTGAGCTTGGCATAACCACACCATCTGCTTGTGCCATCTATGCTACAATTTGTTCACGTGAACTGTCACAGATGGGCAATGTCCTTCTCCATCTAATTTACTGACTTTATGTAAATTCTTGTGGATTGCTCAGAACTTTCTATCTGTTGTGATAATTTCTGTCTTTTAACTTGTGCTTAGATGATTTATATTTAATGTACTTACTGATGTGTTTGGATTTAGGCAGCTCCATCTTGTTTTTTATTTTTTCTTTGTTCCCTGTGACTTTTGTTCCCTTTTCTCCTTTCCTACTGCTTCAGGTGAGTTGAACATCTTTCCTATTCCATTTTAATTTATCTCCTGTGATTGTTACTATATTTGGTTGTATAATATTTTTAGTGATAGTTCTACTTGAAGTCTATTTTTAATCCTTTCAATTAGAAAGTATAAACCTTACCTATACAGTTCCCTTTTTGTTCCCCATTTTTTACTATAGTGAGCTTATAAATTAGTCAGTCAAGGAGAGATTTGGACCAGTTTTAGACCCACAACTTCCATAACCCTCCAAAAAATTAATCCAAGGTTGTTCTAATCCACTGTGTTTGTGCTAATTGGTGACAACCACTCAATATATCAGCTAATTCCCAATCTGCCATCTCAGTGCCTGCTGATCATCCTGTCCTGTGTGTGTTGAGATTGTCCTGGTTCACTGCAGGAGAGTCCTATTGGATTGTAAATGCTGTATTTTGAATACTAAGCCATGTAATCCAGGTCTTCTTTAAGTTCCATGGAGCATGTTAATTACTTTGGCAGGCAGTCAACCCAGATAGGTTCAGGTATGAGTTCCAACTGTTTCCTTGGCCACGGTCCCGATGGAGGTTATGTTCAAAGCCTCTTTTGTGCTTCCTGGATTTCTCACTCCCCCACAGTCTAATGGGGCCAAGGACTGTTGAAATGTGGCACCAACCTATTGGGATTGTGCTCAGTTTACAAACAATGTCAGGGGGTTACTTTGCTCTTTCCTCTCCACCATCTCACCAGCATCCTAGTTCCCTGAAGTCCCCATGGTTTTCCTCCTGCCAGAGATCTGGGGTGTGAGCTGTCTTGCTCTATGTGTATTTCTATGACTGTGGCCACTTCTGAGCCCAGGTAATGGGAGGAGGAAGGGGGCAAAAACAATAGGGTTTGTCTAACTCTCTAAAGACCACATCTTCACTATTTGGGAGGAAAAGCCCCCTCTTTAATTTTTTTTTCTATAGGGATGGATTTAAAAGATATTGACATAGTCAGAGGGCAAATGAGGCATCTTTTCAAGGACATGATTGTATGTGGCCTGATGGAGATGACCCAGGGACAGATGGGTGGGCACGCTTCAGTCTGGTGTAGTAAATGAGGGTGTTGAGAATGTCATGGCATACATGGTCATGTTTCGTGAGAAATCTTGTGTCTCAGTATCACTAAAGCATTGTGTTAGTTTTTCTTGATACAGTGCTTGACACCCACAATTTAAAGGAGGAGAGGTTTAATTTGCCTTATGGTTTTAGGGCGTTCAGTGCATTGTGGGCCAGCTCCAAGGCAGAAACATCGTGGTGTGAAGGTATGGTTCACAAGAAGCAGAACAGTGGAGAGGAAGGGCTGGGGGACCAGACATAGACCCTACACCTCCATGACTCAGCCAGACACAGCCAGTACTGTGCTGTACTGATACCCAAGGCAGCCCCCAAGCTGATCAAGTTGACACTCGATCCTAACCATCTCATTTTGTGAATGTTCTTGACTCAACAATACCTGTGCCTGAGGAGGCAGATAAACTATGAATAAATTTTAAAAATGTGCAAAGATTTCTGCCTCTGAAGGTCCCTGTTGGGGTTTGCTCTATCCCTGTTTTCATGTCCTAAAATGGAATATAACAGGGTCTAGCCCCTAAGATTGCTGTAAAGTCTAAGTGAGTTAACTCAGAGTTATGGTTTAGGTCTAAAATGTCCTCCCAAAGTCCCCCGTGTTGAGAGGCTGGGATTTTGGAAGACAACTGGATCACCAGGCACTATACTCATCAGCACGTTAGTTCACGGATGAATTCAGAGCTGACCGTGCTGTTAGAAGGCAGGGCCTGGTTGGAGGTGGTCTCTGGAGTGTGACCTGGAAGGGTGGATTCTTGCCCAAGCTCTGCCCTTCTCTCCCTGCTTCCTGGCTGCCATAGGCTGAGCAGCTTCCCTTCACCATGCCCTCTCACCATGTCATTTCTGCCTCAGGCCATCAGCCATGGACTGAGTTCTCTGAAACCCTGAGCCAAAATAAACCTGTCCTTTAAGCTGCAGGTATTTTCAGGTATTTTGTCCCAGCAACAGAAAGTGACTAAGACTCTTAGGCACAGCCCCTGCCAGGCACTCTGTAGATACCACTGTAACACCCTCCAAACACAGAGTGTGGGAACAGAGTCTCTGTCCCTTCTTGAATGTTATACCATGAAACTGGAGAAGCCATGCAGGCTGCTCCTGCAGATCCCCTTGGGTTCAGCAGAGACAAAAAGGAGGGGACACTGGCCAGGGATTTCCATGAGGCATCAGACCAGCATCTATGACAAAAATCTTCTGCTTCTGAGGTCACAGGAGAAGAAAACCCAGAAAAATCCTCAAGAACTCAGAGAACCTGGAGAGGATCAAAAGCAGATGATAAAGACAAAAAAAACAAAACAAAACAAAAACAAAAACAAAAAACCCCAAACCCTCAAAACACAAAGTCACAATGAATGCAGGGATTAAAGAAAGGTAGTACACAGTTCCTCTTTCTATGAATTAGAGAACCTCAGTGTTTTCAGGAACCCTTACTAAAGTGGGAGTCAGTGGGAGACATTTGCCAGCTGTTGGTAGAAAGATGCTGCTGATGTCATCTCGTCCCCCTTGAGCACAGCACACGTTTATGTTCAAAGTGTGAAGCTTCTGTTTTAGGTTTTAATTGTCTAATTAAGAAGCAGGAAAAGATACTGCTATCGTGTAGTATCTAAACTTGAAAGACAATGTGTACAAAATTATGTGTACAAAATTAATATGTTCGTTAGTCAGATTTCAGATTTTACCGTAACAAAAAACTGAGACAGTTTATAAAGACAACAGGTTTATTTTGGCTCACAGTTTTAGGGGCTCAATCCATGAGCAATTGATCTTGTTGCTTTTGTGCCTGTGGCAAGGAAGCCCATCATGGCAAGGATGACAGGATAGCAAAACTGCTCACCTGGTGGTCAAAAATTGGAAGAGACCAGGCTTCCACAGTCCTTCAAAGCCTTGCCCTCAGCAAAGCCAAGACCTCTCCCTAGGCCCCACTTCTCAAAGGCTCCTCCACCTCTTAATGGTGCCACCTTGGGAGACTACAGAGTGGTCGCTTAAGATCTCAACTATAGTGATGTGTTAAATAGTACATTTACTTTTCTGCTCTGACCTGTCAATCATTTATAAAGACCCATACACAAAACAAACAAAAGCCTCTTAGTCTTAACCTCACTGTTTTACCAAATAGAATGGAGTAAACACAGAATTGCCTTAGAATTTAAAAGAAGTTAAAGGAATTAAAAATCAGCTGGGTAAATCACTTTGTGTTTTTCTAACTTGAATACAAAATACTTTAAAGGGATACTGCCTGTTCACTGGGATTTTTAATGGACCTGGGCTGAATCAGAAACTGAACTTATGGTTATCTATCTTGCGTAAGTTTTGGTAGGTTGATAGCTGGCAGCAGAAACAATTTACAGGAAGTAGTTTGTGGCATCCATTTGTCAAACGCTGGAGCCCAGAGCTATCTGTAGCACTTTCTCATTGTCCTTTAGAGCTCATGGGACTGTGGGAGACACCTCTTTCATTCCTGATATTGACAGCTCATGTTCTCTCTCTCAGCTAGAGGTGTGTCGATTTTGTTGATCTTTTCAAAGCATCAGCTTTTGATTTTGTGTCTTTATTTATCTGTTGTTTTCCGGTTTTCAATTTTGTTTATTTCCGGTTTAATTTTCCTGATTTCCGTTTCTTCTGCTCACTTCAGTCTAATTTTCTTTTCTTACTTCTAGTTTCCCTAGGATGGAAGTTTAGATTATTGATTTTAAATCCTCTTTGTTTTTAAAGTATGGGTTTTAATTTTGTAGATTTCCTTCTATCAATTGCCTTTTGCATCACACAAATTTCAGAGGTTGAATTTTCCAGAAATCTCTTCCTCAGATTAGAAGCAGAGACCATTGCCAACTCATACATAAGATCATCACGCAAATGCTGACCACAGGATCTCTCACACATTTCTAATGAGAAGGTAAAATGGTACATTCACCCTGGAAAGTAGTTTGGCATTTTCTTTAAAAAGACAAAAACATACACTTCTTATGAAAAGCTGCAATTGCACTCCTGGGCATTAATTCCAAAAAAACCCAAAAGTCACATGCACATACACACCTATGCACAGACATTAATAGCACCTTTATTTGCAGTAACCCCAAACAGGAAGCAAACAAAATGTCCTTATGTTAGTGTCAAAATGTCAATATAAGGATGATTAAATGAACTGCAGTACAACCATACAGCAGAATCCTACTTAACAGTAAAAAGGAACAGTCTTGATACATGCAATTATTCTATGTAATAATAACACATAAATCATTTGATGATTTCAAGGGCATTGTGCTGGGTAAAAATAGCCAATCTCAGAAGATTACATGTTGCATTATTCTCTTTCTGTAGCATTTGTGAAATGACAGGTTGAGAGGTGGAGAACAGATTCATGGCTGCTGGGGGCAAGGGTTACCGTGGAGAGGCGGATGGGGTGATCATGGAGACGTGGCACAGGACAGCTTTGTGCTGGGGGATGGTTCTAGACTTGGATTGCATCGGGGCAGAGTGACTGTGGAGATGTCACGAAGCCAGGGGCCTGCACACACCTGCGGCCAGTGTAAGAGGTGCTGCCGGGTGACTTGGTCATGGCCTCCCAGCACTTCTCCTGCTGTTTGTGCAGCTTCCTGGGACCCCATAACCATCTCAGAACAAAAGCTTGGAAAAAGTGTCAACCCTTTAAGAATTCCAGATTTAAGAATATTTTAATGACAACTGGTTCTAAATTCTTCAACTTGACTTCAGAGTCTTTATTACTATTCTGAATGTGACAAGGATAATCCTACATTCTCTTTTCTTGGAAATGAAACAGACCCATGTGCCTATAATAAGGCAGTCTTAACTCAGCCAAGCTTCAACACTCAACATAGAATCTTTCACTATTTCCTTGAGCTGTGCAGGTCATAATTTTGTGGGCGGGTCTCCATCCTGAAAGTGTTCCAGGAGGACCCAGCTCTAGAGCTGGAGCCCAGTGTCGGGACTGCACAGCCACCCTGTGAGGAGAGGACCAGACCAAGCTTGCCTTTCCCCGCAACCATGAGCCAGGACCATAGTGCAGAGTCTTTCTCCAAGTGGCTTCATGTGCTGTGAGCAGCTTGTTTCTTCCAAGCAGCTGGTCTACAGAGACAAGAGAAACCTGGTGCTGGGGGGGGGGAGGGACCACAGAGAGAGGGGAGAATTATCTTTTTGGAAGCACTTCAGATCCTTTCGGTGTATGGGATACACTTTGAACAAGGATCCAAGGGTTTTATCTTCCACCCAGTCCCCAGGCTGTGTAAACATCGGCAGTCCCAACATTAATGCTGGTGATCCCCTGGAGGTGGGGTTATGATGGACATATTTATTTTGTTCAATTTCCATTTTTCAAGTATTGGGAAAACAGTGACTTAAATACTTTTATCTTGTTCACTTTGGTGTTTCAAAACCTGAAATAAGTGCATCTGTGAAAGGTGAATACTGGTCAGACTTGTACCTGGGAATGGTTTCTCTATCATTCAGCCAGGAGATCCACACTCCAACTCTGCCTCATCCTCCAAGAGAAAGTTGTGCTGGGGATTGCTTAAGTTCGGGGAAGCACACTGGGCCTTTTCTATCTCAGTAACACTTTGCAGATTTCAATGCATGAAGACAATCTGAGGCCACATTACACACGGTTCTCAAGTAGTGGGTCTGGACCAGGCTTGAGATCCCGCAGGCTCCCACGCAGTGACTGTTGCTTGTCCTGGACTATGCTGGACAGAGCGAGGCACACCGAGTTTCCAATGCACCCAGGAAGAATCCGCTGTGTGCTGTTGGTGCCCCTTCCTTGGGATGCCTGCCCCGGGGCATCTTCTACCGGGCAGCCTTCTGCACCTGCCCAACCAAACCACCTGCTGCCTCTGCAGTAACACCAGGGAGCCTGAGAAGAGGCTCTCTGACCCCCTAAACCTGCCTACAGCTCTGATGAGGGTCTGGAGACAATCTATCTTGCTCTGCCTTCCTTTTTTTAAATTGAGAAATTCATAACACCATACACATAACATAATACTAGCTGATATAATGTATGCACAACTGTGGCACTTAGTACATTCACAGACTTATGCAAGCATTGCCATTATTGATGTTTTCCTCCTCCTGCATGAGTCCTTATATCTATTTAACAACCACGCTCCGTTCTCCCCTGCCCCCACGCCCTGGCAGCTTCGACTCTGATTTCTGTCTCTGTGGGTTTACCTGTTGAGGTATTTGATTTGAGTGGAATCTAGCTGCCTTCGCTGAGCCTAATCTCTCCCATATAGGGTAGCATGTATCGACACTGGATTCTCTTAGCGGCTGTGCAGCTGCCTGTGGCACAGCAGCAGCCCATTGCGTTTATCCATTCTCAGTGGGGGGACTCGAGTTCCTACCTTTTGGTTTTCCTTAATCGTACTGCTGTGAACTCTCATACACAAGTACTTGTTTGAATGTCTGTTTTGGGTGTATACCCAGCAGTGGAATTACTGCCGTATGGCGATCCTATGTTTAACTTTTGGGGCTCTGCCAAGCTGGTTTCCACAGCAGCGGAGCCATTTCACATTCCCACCAGAAGGCGCACGTGCTGCCATTTCTCCCGTCTTGGCAAATACTTGGTATTTCCTGGTTTTAGAATTATTAGCCATCCTAGTGTGGTGTTATATTACACTGTGGTTTTGATACATATTTCTGCACTACTAGTGATGAGAGTATTTCCATGAGCTTGTGGGTCTTGTGTATCTCCTTGGAAGAAATGTCTGCTCAAGCACTTTGTCCATTCTTTGAGTTTCCCCCCCCCTTGGCCTGTGCAAGTTCTCTATACACTGGATCCTGGATGCTTATCAAACATGGGATTTGTAAGCGTGTTTCCTATCCTGTTAGGTGGTCTTTTTCATTTCTCAATAGTGTCTGGAGGTTCACAAATCTTAAAATTTTAATAAAGTCTAAGTTATAATTTCCCTTTTGTTGCTTATTGCTGCTGGGGGTATAGCTCAGTGGCATAAGCGCTTGCCTGGCAAGTGCAAGGTCCTGAGTTCGATCCCCGGTACCAGAAGAAAAAAAAAATATATTATCATTGTTGCTTATTGCTAAGAATCCCCATTGCCAAATACCAGGTCACCAAGGCCTGCCTTTGTGTTTTCTTTTAAGAGTTTTACGGATTTGGCTGTCATCTTTAGGCCTTTGACCTGCTTTGAGTTATACGTGGTAAGAGTGAAGGAAAACTTGGCTCTCTCTGTTTGCATGCAGATGTCCGGTTCTCCTAGCTGCATCTGCTGAAGGGACAGTTCCTCTCCCGTTGTGCACCACTGATACCGTGTTGGAAGTCGGTGGACCATAGAAACATGGGTTCATTTCTGGACTGGAAAAATTCTATTTCATTAGTCCCTATCTGTCTTTATGCTGGCACCACACTACTTTGATAATTATAGCTTTTTTTTTTTACAGTTTGCTTGAGGTATAATGGACAAACAGGAACTGTATACACTGAAGATGCACAGCCAGATGTTTTGACGTATGTGTGTGGTGTGCACTGGTCACCACAAATACATACCCATTGCTCCTCAAAGTGTTTATGCCTGATGATAACAAGATACATCCTAATAAATTTCAAGTACATAACCCCGTATTGCTAGCTGTAGTCACCATGCTACAGATTTCCAGAACATACCCAGCCTGCAGTTTTGTCCTGTGACCAACCTCTTCTCAGTTCCCTCTCACCCCCACTCCAGACCTGCCCTCACACCCTGCTCTCTGCTGCTGGGAGTTCGACTAGATTGCCCACATGTGAGCTTGCAGAGTATCTTTGTTTCTGTAGCTGGTTTATGTCACTCTGCATGGCTCCCTCCAGGCTTATCCATGTCACCACAAATGGCAGGATTTCCTTCTCTTTAAGGCTCTTTAAGCTATTGTATATCTACATGTTTTGTTTTCTTTATTCACCCACTGGTGGATATTTTGATTTTTTCCCATAACTTGGCTATTGTGAAGAATGTTCCAGTGAACCTGGGTGCATGTGTCTCTTTGGGTTTCAGATTTTTTTCCTTGGACATAGATGTGGAAGTGCTATTGCTGAAGAATGTTAGTTCTATGTATTTATTTTTATTTTTTTGCAGTACCAGGGATCGAACTCAGGACTTTGCGCTTGCCAGGCAGGCGCTTATTCCGTTGAGCTATATCCCCAGCCCAGCATGTTAGTTCTAATTTTAGGTTTTGTAGAACTCCTACTTCTTCCGCCTTCTCACCAATGACTGTTATCTTTTGTCCTATTTGATAATAGCCATTCTAACAGTGTGAGGTGAATATCTCATTGTGGTTTTAGTTTACATTTCCTGAATGGTTCGTGGTTTGAAATATAACCCTATGCACTTAATGTGGTCATTTAATGTCTGCTTTTGAGAGACATTTGTTCAGAGCTTTTTCCATTTTAAAATGAGTTTTTTTGTTTTTTCTTTTGAGTTGCATGAGATATCTTGAATATTAAACACTTGTCAGATGTAAGGTTTGCAAATATTTTCTCTCACCCTGTAGCTTGCCTTTCTACTCTGTTCCTTGTTTCCTTTACTATGGAAAAGCTCTTTAGTTCAGTCTTACGTGTCTATAGTTTTGCTTTGATGTTACCACCAAAATATTGCTGCAAAGACTACTGGTGTGGAGATTTCCCCTTATATTTTCTTCTAGTTGTTTTAGAGCTTCAAGTTTTATGTGTAAGCCTTTAGTCCATTTTGAATTGATTTTTTAATATGGAATGAAATAGGGGCTCAATTTCATTCCTTTGCATTTTGATATCCAGTTTTCAAAATACCATTTATTGAAGATGCTGTCTTCCCCTTCTTGTGGCTTCTGGGCCTGTGTGGGTTTATTTCCAGGGTTTTTGTTCTGTTCCATTGACTTTTGTGTCTGTAGTTACACTAGCCAATACCAGACTGTTTTGATCACTGCAACTTTGAAATATATTTTGAAAGCAGAAATTGTGATGCCTCCAATTTTGTTTTTTCTCAAGATTGTTTTGACTACTTGGGACCTTTTATGATGCCATGTGAATTTTAGACTGATTTTTTCTATCCTTGTAAAAAGTACCACTGGGATTTTGATAAGGATTGCACTGACACTGCAGATCACTTTGCTAGTATGAACATTTTAACAGTATTAATTCTCCCAGTATATGAACGTGGATGTCTTTCCATTTATCTGGGTCATCTTCATTTATTTCATCAGTATTTTCTAGTTTCCAGCCTGCCTTTCACTTTTTCCATTAAATTTATCTCTAAGTATTTTATTCTTTTGTTGCTCTTATAAATAGATCTGTTTTCTTAATTTAATTTCAGATGGCTCATTGTTGTATAGAAATGCCAGCCAGTTTTGTATGTTGACTCTATATCCTGCAGGTTTAAATAAATTTGAACATTAGTTAAAACAGATTTTTTTGAGTACTTAGATTTCTCTACATGTAAGACCATGCCATTTGCAAAAGAGATAATTTTACTTCTTCCAGCAAGAATTGAAATCAGATGTGAGTTCTCTGACTTTGTTTTTTCTTTTCAGGATTGTTTTGGCCACTCAACATCTTTTGCAATTCCATATAAATTTTGAGATTAGGTCTTTCTTGCCTTCAAAAACAGCATTGGGATTTTGATAAGGACTTCAGATGTTGGAGAATGTTGCAATCTTAACAAAAAGTCTACACATCCCTTAATGGGAGACTTATTTAGGCAATATTCAATTTCCTTCAGCAATATTTTATAGTTTGCACTTACTTCTCCTTGGTTAAATTCATTCCTAAACACCTTATTTTTTGATGTTATTGTCAATAGAATTCTTCTATTATAAACTGCTCATTTATCATGTATAGAAATATAACTGACTTTTGTGTATTGAGATTATATCCTGAAACTTTGCTGAAGTTGTTCAGTAGCTCCAGCATTTGTTGGGTTGTTTTGGGTGTGTGTGTGTGTGTGTGTGTGTGTGTGTGTGTATCATCAGGCTTTTCTGTGTCTAATATCATGTCATTTGCAAATGGAGATAAATCTTTTTCTTCCTTTCTAGCTGCATGCTTTCTATCTCTTCTCAGTGCTCTTTCTATTAACCTAAGTGCTCTTGCTAGAACTTCCGGCCTATCACTGATGAGAAGTAGTAGAAGTGGGTCCCAGGATCTTAGGGAAAATCTTTCCATTTTCACCTCAGAGTAAAAATTTAGCTGTGGAGTTTTCATAAATTCCTTTTATTGCGTTAAGGGTGTTCCCTTCTGTTTTTGCTTTGTTAACTGCTGTAGTCCAGTTGGCCATGGTTTGTGGTCCTCTTAAGATGTTACTAGTTTGGCTTGTTAGCTTTTATTCAGGATTTTTGCATCTGTACTTATAAGAAATATGGGTTTATGTGGGTTTTTTTTTTGTACTGGGAATTGAACTCAGAACCTTGCACTGGTCAGACAGATACTTATGCCACTGAGCTATATCCCCATCCCTGGTGTATGGTTTTTGTAAACAATATATTTACGTGGCTTTGATAGTAAGACAGTGATGGCCTCTTAGAATAAGCTAGGTAAATGAATACAACTTGAGACCATACTCATAAGTGAAATAAATCAGGCTCACATGTGTAAACATCATATTATTTCCCTGGTATGAGAAATTGAAAGAGTAAATAAGTCCAAAATGTTCACTAGACATAGTGAAATGGAAATAAATTATTCAAAAGAAAAAAAGAATGAGGATGGGGAAGAGGGGAAAGGAAGGAAGGGAAAAGAAAAAAATACAAGTGAGTCATACTACTAGTTTCTCTTGGTTCATTGGAAAGAAAGGTTTGTGCTAATATTTTTTGGAGAATTTTTTTATGCCCATATCTTGTAGCCTGAGTAACTACTTTAAAGATAGCAATATGCAATGCGTTAACTATTGTTATTCTCCTATTACACTGTTAAGAAGTTTTGTTTTACATTTTTCCATAAAAAAGAATAGGATAGGAAGCATTCTCTCCTGTTCTATTTTTAGGAAGAGTTCAAGAAAGATTCTTGGTGGTTCTTTAGATCGTATTCCACCCTCACGTGTTCCTGTGATATCACACAGTTCAGAGGAGGAAACAGACTCAGGAGGCACAAACAACCTTCCCGATTCCCTGGGGAGCTGTGGGGCCAGGACATAGCCAAAGAACAGTGGTGAGAAGCCTTGAGCTCTCTTCTGTCCCTGGACCCCACCGTACGACCCCAGGAAACCACATGTTGCTCTCCAGAAGCCCCAGGGGTCTCCCCAGTGGGTGGACCTTTCCCCACCTATGCACTCCACTCCATCACCAGAACAGCCAGCATGCCATACTTAAAGCCCTCTGGAGTTGTTTCCTCCTCTTAGACACTGAGGGGACAAGGAGAGGAACAAAATTGGATGTGCTTCCAGGGTTTTGGTTTTTTTAGTTGTTTCTTGTATGAGGAGGTGTCGCCAGCCTCCTCACCATCCGGGTCTCCTAGCCTCTCCCCTCTTGGTTTACATTGCCCTGAGACAGGGGTACCCGGAATGGAACACAATACTCCATGTGCGCGCTGTCCAGATGAGGGTGCAGGACCATGGACAGAGTTTCCCTTGTGGCTACACCCCACGCAGCTAAGGCTCATTTTAAGTTTCAGGTTTTTTCACGCTTTCTGAAGCCACGGCCCCCCCATCCACGTCCTAGTTTTCCCTTATAGATTCTATCTTGGCAGACCTGTCCAACGAGCTGAGTGCTTTGGGTATTTACCTTAAATGGTCTTCTTATCTGAAGACTTGCTGAATCCCTCTGCCGTGATAAGCATGCCAGGGAAGTGTATGGGGCAGAGCCTGCTGGTTTGGCACTGGAGACTTCGCTGCAGGCTAATGCTGACCCCATAGTGCCCGACTGAAATGCGTGTGGGGCACTCTGGAGACCTAAAATGTTCTGGGACAGGAGGCTGCTTCAAGCCCACTCCTTTGGTCACCCTATTTTCAGGAAGGACCAGCACAGTCTGCTCTAAAATCATTTATGGGACTAAAGGGGTTGTTAATTCAAAGCTTATTAAAACCATATGCAGTTCCAGGCACCCCAAGTCAAAATAAACGGCAGTTTCCTGCTGATTTCTCTTGCGTCATGCCACCAACTTACAGTGGGGGGAGCCATGCATGGCTGTGTTAATTACCAGGACCATATGCTGTGGGAATATCAGGCAGTGCTATTAAAAATGCCTCTTGTGGTACTGAGATTCTCTTCCTTCAGGATGGCAATTTTGGTAAGTGTTGATATTTGGGCAAGGAGCCTGTCCATGCATATTTTTAGATTTCCTTTTCACCAGGCAGTCTTCAAACATGCTGCGTTGATAAGCCTAGGGCTGGGTCTGAGAGAGGATCCTACCATCAGGTGCTCAGCCCCAGCTCTCCAGGCCCTTCCTGCAGTGTGAATTCCCCAAATGGTTGGAAAATTTCCAGAATGTTTAATTCTTGCTGGTTTAAGAAAATATCTAGGGCGCACTCCCTAGGTAGAAGGGGACATCCTTGGGAATAAGGAAGCTGGTCACTGTGCTTTTTAGAAGACCCTCAGATTGCAAGATGTCCTTTCCTTCCACATTCCATGCCTGCACTCTGAGCTCTGCGACTGGGTATTAAGTTGCAGAATTAGGCTTTACCTTAAAGACACTCTCTTAGTGTGCGAACTTGGAATAATGGGCAAAGTGACGTTTGCAGCAATGCTGGAAGCTTGGCTTTGCTCAGAAGCACTGTCACCAAGGCTGGAGACACATCCAGGCCCCCTGGCAGAGACAGCATGGATACCTTCTCTAATCATCTCTTTGTCCTGTAAATGGTATCAGAGCTTCCTAATTTAGAAGTACACACAGTGCACTTCAGCTATGGGCTCCGGTGTCTCGAGGAGGGGCATGGCCTTTCTAGATCCTGGACACTGATCTGTGTGATGTGTTCTGCATGGCAACACCCTCTCTCCCTGAACCTGGCCTATACTGACCTGGGCTTCTCTGCTCAGTCCTGTTGCAGCCCCGTGGATCTCAGGATGAAGTATTTCAGGTGCTGCCTGCCTCCCTGCCCTTGGCCTTCTCTCTGGACTTCTTGCAGCATGACAGTCCCTGTTGTGGTCTCTGCAGTGTTTGTCCTCTGCTTCTGCCCCTGGTTAGCCATGGCCAGGGCTGTCCTCCTGCTGTGTATGACCCAGTGGCCCACACTCTGATCCTGAGTCATGCAGCCTTTCCTGTCTTAGGGTCTTTGCTCCTGGGGCTTTCTGTCACAGTGGAGTTGAGGGGTTAATTTCATGACTCCACTTGGCCGGGCCACTGTGCTCAGATATGTGGATAAACACCAGTGTGTCTATTGCTGTGAAAGTATATTTACTTTTGTTCTTGCTGTGCTGGGGATTGAACCCAGGAACTTTGCACTGAGCTGCACTGCCAACTTTTTTTTAAATTATATTTTTTATTTTGAGACTGGATCTCACTAACCTAAGTTTTCTAGGCTGAGCTTGAGCTTGCAATCTTTCTGCCTCATCCTCCCAGAGATCACAAGCCTGAGCTGCCATGTCCAGTGAAGTAAAAGAATTTTTAGATGAGATTAACATTGAAATCAGTGACCTTGAATAAAGCAGTGTGCCCTAAATAGGGTGGATGGGCTTTATCTGATCCACTGAAGGCCTTAGGAGAGAAGGCTGTGGTCCCTGAGGAAGGGCGAATTCTGCCTCCAGACGATCTGGATTCAGGCTGCAGCCTGCTAGCTCACCTCGCAGATTTCAGACTTGCCAGCCTCATCATTGCATGAGCTAAATCCTTAACATAAATCTCTTTCTATATATACACACACATCCTGTTGGTTCTGTTTCTCTGAGAAATCCTGAGATAGTACCAAAAAGTCTTATCAGATGGTTTGAACCGGTATCAGTCAGCTTTCCATGACTGCAGCACATACTGCGACAGTGCAACTTACAACACCGAAGGGTCCACAGTGGCTCGCGGTGTCAGGGGCTGTCAATCCTTGGTTGGTTGGCCCTGTTGCTTTGGACGTGTGCAGTGCAGTCCATCATGGAGGATGTGTACATGTGGTAGAGCAAGATGACTGCCTCCTGATGGCTGGGGAGCAAAGTGAGATAAGGGTGGCCTGGGTGCCAGTGTCCCCTCAGTGGTCATCCTGATGCCTAAGTAGGTCCCACTGGGCCTCACTTCCTGGAGGCTCTCAGGATAGTTAACATCTAGCATGCAAGCCTGGGCCTTGCTGATGCTTTAATCTTTCCAAAGCAGGAGCCTGTGCAACCTGATGTTGACCTGCATCCAGTTGTTTTACTTTTATTCTGTCTTCCGGTCTCTATCTTACAAGGAAAGTGACTCTGAGATGGCCAGTCCCCTTCTATGTACTGTTCCTGCCTTTTTCATCCTTTCCCTGCCTGAAACCAGCCCCGTCTGCCCAGTCCATGGGAGCGTTCATTCTATGTGATGGAATGAAGTGTTGTTTGATTCTAGAATAAAAAATCAAGTGAGTTAAGATCTTTAAGTTATTGTAATTTTGTCTTTACCTTGTGGAGCTTGTGTCCTAGCTGGTTGGGGTGGGCGTGGATACTTGCTCACACACACACTCCTGCCCTTGAATATACTCAGATTCTCTTTCTTACACACACATACACACTCACACTATCAAAAATACTCATGCAATCACTCTCCCACACATACACACTTGCACACATGCCTACATTCACTCATGCACATAACCACACACACGATGCACACAAATCACAGATGTGTGCTGTGCACACACACCTGGTCCTTCTTCTCTGGTTGCCCCAGGAGAGTCCTGCTTGGGGGGTTCAGGAGCTGCTGCAGACCCTGAATGGGGCATGTCCTTCTGCCATTGACACACTCCCTTGGCGGGGGAGGCGGGTCCAGTACACTGGGCCTCAGTGCCTAGAGCACAGGATGAGGATGGACACAAAGGTCAGCTTTCTGGGCTCAGAACCCCCTTCCTGGTGCACGGAAGCCACCCCTCACCGCCCCCTCCCACCAGCCCACGCTGCTGGGCTCCACATGTGGGGTTATCCCAGCTGCTTCCATTAAGAATGAGGTAGAAAGATGACTCTGCCCTTCCCTTTTCCTCTGACAACTGGGGAGGCTGTGATCTTACCAGCAGGCATCAGGTCCCTCCAGGGGTTACTTGCCTTGGCTTGAAACACGGACCTATCGCAGATGACCCTTCCCTGCAGCCATACTGGATGACTGTGTGCTGTGATTTCCAGATGACCCTGCCCCTCTGTCCCCACTGTGAAAGTCCCCAGACAGTTGCGTGAGATGCAGGAGACAGTGAAGTGCACTTGCCTCCTCCCTGCACTGCCTCACACTCCCTAGTTCAGCCCTGGAGGGCTCCTTCCTGTGCACTGCTGCCCTGGGCTGCAGCACAGGTCCCGGTAAGCCTCCCTTGGGGGGCTCCTTTTCATATCTGTGTTCTTATCTCCAATAGAGAGGGCTCAGTGGGTTGCAGGTGAACCTACGGGTCATCAGCCCTGAAGAGCTCCAAAGTGGCAGAGCAGCAAAGAGCCAAGAGCCGCAGTGACGTGCAAGGGTCTGAAGAGACAGTGGAAGAGCTGCAGAGAAGCTGTGGAAGTTGCGGGAAGAGCTCCCGAAAGCTGCCAAGGGGGTCTCTGAGTCCTGACTGCAAGGGTCTGATAGGGGTGGCCAAGATGCTGAAGGAGCTGTAATACTAAGAGCTAAGAGGTACTGGCATTTAAGGCTCAGAGCTGTATTTACTAAGGCAGCTGCATTTGCTAAGTTCTGATTTTTTTTGAGACAGTTTCACTATGCAGTTCAGGCTGACCTGGGACTCACTTTGTAGCCCAGGCTGGCCTCAAACTTGCAGCAATCCTCCTGCCTCAGCCTCCCACATGCTGGGACTACGGGCATGTGCTACCATGCCTGGTTTAAATTCTGATTTTTATCCAAATTGAGAAAAAGAACCTTCAGCCAGTTAGCAACCAGGACTAAGCCCTTCCTGGTGATTCCCTCACCCCTCTCAGACCATGGATGACAGAACAACCTCCCGTCATCTGGTGCCATGTGTGACTCTGAGGAAGGGGCTGGTAGTCTGAGGGGATCTCAAGAAGGATGTGGGGCGCTAGGACCCCAGTGCTGTACTTGCTGATTTCTGCACAGATATTGCAGAGCACAGTCTCTGGAGCATGGCCTCTGTTTCCTGTGGTGTTTTAACATTTCATTTGATTCTCATGGGAGTCCTGTGTGAGTCACATAAAAAGAAACAGAAATTAAACAAACTTGTGAGAAAACACACTGTGGTGTGTGCAGATCCAGCTCTGCCCTCAAACCACCTCTCTGCTGTTGACTTTCAATCATTGTCATCAGACCCTCTCTGCACTGGGGCCCCAATCTGAATAACCTGCATTTGACCTTGTCATTTCTGTAGAGCCTCACGCTTCATGTTAAATCTCGTGGGTACAGCAGTTTGAAACTGATAGACCATCTGCTGTGTTGAGATCATGCTGCCTGGGACCCTTTCATCAGAGTTACAGCGGATGGATTATGGGGGCTGTGGCCATTTGCTCCCAACGTCCCTCACCTCAACTCAGATCAACCTTAGCTCAAAACAAGATCTACGTGCTCTCAGCCTTTACTGAGGCTGGGTCAACAGATGTGGGGGCTGTGTTGAGGGTGGTGTGGGCCAAGGTAGTGCCTTTTCTCCTCGGGATGATGGTCATCAAACACACACACGACTTTAATGGCAGCATGTATCATTAAAAAAAAATCGAAGAAGAACACAATTCCACAAAAATTTCTGTTCAGTATAGTCCACAAAGTTGAGTAGACATTTGAAAAGGCAAAGGGCCTGTCCTCATATCCGTCAGAAAAACAGATCCTTGGATACAGTTTCAATGGCATTCTGAAGGAAGGAACCCTATTTCTCTCATCCATTGGCTTTGCCCATGAAGTTCATTCCCAGTCCAAACGCAACTGCTTCTGGCCTGAGAACATTCCCGGAAATCGTGACTTGGCCTCCGGGAATTGTGTGAAAGTCATTTAAGCGAAGCCAGGCTCACTTCCCCTGTACTCAGACCTTGGAACTGAGTAGTTAACTTCCCATGTGGTCCTGAAACTAGTCTTGTTTATCAAGGACCTAATTTCTCAGCCTGCAAGCTAGAGCAGAGCCTTCAGACAATCATGGCTGGAAAAGCAGGCTGTGTTGGTGACAAGGGTGTAGTTATTTTATTATGGTAACCAACTGCATGGAAATGGAGGAAAATCGAGTTCTCTATTAGACTATAACACATAATTATTTTATGTGAATTTAATCAGTATTGTCTCTGCAGTTAAGAACATACATGAACCTTTATGATTTTCAGGTACAGAATTCACAAGAGTGGTTCTAAATTTTTTTTACAGGCAAATATTTTATTTTTCTTGAAGAGATATTTAAAAAAATTTTATCTTAGGTATGCAAAAATCAAAATAATTATCAGCGATTTGGTCACTTAATTAAGATTGAACTCTAGATGCCAATGAATAATAGAGTGGTGGCCTGTTAAGCAAAACAACATATACAGTTTTAGATAAATGTGTAAAGTGAGGATGTTACTGAAGGATGCTTAGACTCAGGAGTGAGGAATCCCCTCCTATGTCCTATTTTCTGTGAAGGACTCAGCAAAGTCACCCACAGCAGACTCATTCCTGAGACATGATAAGTCTTTGCTCTGTGGGCGGACTGTAGAAAACAAGCCTTTACTCTGCCAGGTTAAAGTCAGACTAAGCATTTCTATGATGCTCATTTTATGAGAAACAAAATCTAGTTTCTAGTTTGTCAACAGAAGGATACCTGGCAGTAAATGATTTACAAAAGTCTTCCTCAGCCATCATTTTACGACTGTGGGGGGCGCTAGATGATGCACGGGTGGTCTTGGGTGGGGCAGCACTGAGAATGCACGTGCAGCCTACTACCCAAGTTGTTCACAGACAGACGGATGCGGACACGCACAGACCGACGTTAGCAGTGTCTGCAGGGCTGTGTGCGGGAGGGTTAGTGCACACACTTGTTAGATATACCTCCTACAAGGCCTAGGAACAGAGATGCCTAAGAACATTTGCTACACCCAGAGCCCAGGGCCCGGTTTCCAGCATGACTCTTCAGTGAAAGGAGCCAGAGTTCAGGGGAGAACTGGCTGATCTCAGGGCTGGGCAGAGAATGCGGAGGAGGAAAACAGGGGCAGCAATGCACAGCACATGATGAGAATGTCCAAGGGACACAGGGACCAACGCACTCCTGAAGTCCAAAGCTGGGACCACCTGAGCAAGAAAATTAATAAAGTGGCATCGGATGGTAGCCCTAAGTGTTACAAAAATCCACAAATTCACAATGATTTACATACATGCTTAATAAATAAAGGGAAGAACAGACAAATCTGTATTGAAAAGTTATGCGTGTGGATCCTTCACCTTCAGAGCGAGAGCACTCTGCAGCCCTCAGGTGTGGACCCGGTACTGTCGGGGCCAGGTCAACACCGTCAGTGAAGTCACGGTGGCAGCATATGCTCTGGTCTCACAAAACGCCGATGGCATTTACCACTGCGATCTTCCTCCCAGTAGCCCACAACTCCAGCCCAACCAGGCCGGGCAAACCCTCACACCCAAGGACATTCTATAAAACATCTGACCTCGCTCCTCACAACTGTGAAGGTCATCAAAGACACGAGAGATCTGAGAATGTGTCACAACCAGAGGAGCCCAAGGAGACAGGATGGCAGGTGTATTGTGGGACCCTGAGACAGGAAGGACAGTAGGATAAAGGCCTGTGATGCCTTCCAACACTCTGAACCCCAAACTCAGCCCTGGCTCTGGGCTACCCTGTAGCAAAGTCTTGTGAGGCCTGGAGCCCAAGTGTCCAACACCACCCAACATACGTGCACATGTTTCATGAGGCGACTGTCACAAAGACAAAGTGACCAGGATGATGCCTGGCACAATGGACCCGTCAACATTAATACTCCTCTCTGGTGGGCGTGGGCATTGTGCCTCAGTGATGTCCTCCTCTCTCTGCTCAGCCATGGAGAGGCCTCTGTACCCAGCAGGGTGGAGAGAGACAGCACATTTCCACACCACACGGGTGCAGGGCCACTGAACACAGAGGAAGTTTCGGAGTGGGAGGGGCAGGTGGGGGCATCTCTATTCCGCTGGTAAGGACAGAACCTCTGCCTAACAATAGGCACAGTCCTGAGTGATTTGAATTCATGGGTGTGTCTGCATCAGCATCCAGGGGAAGAGCAGCTGCGTCCTGATGACAGGGCACAGCTGGACCCTCCAGCCTCTGAGACGCTCAGGTAGGCCTTCAGCCAGCGGCCAAGGAGGCCCGGCTTCCAGCTGCATTGTTGGGTGCAGGGAGAGGCTATGGATTTGCACATCTTTGTCGTAAGTCAGTGAAGAGAAGAAAGAAGCGTGCAACCAGAGACAGCCGAGGGCCTCTAAATGCTACTTTTAACTGGTTTTTTTCCTGAAGGATGTCATAAAGGAGACGTTCCCTCATCACTTTTCCGTGTTTAAGAGTGTCTCAGCAGCTCCTCTCTGTGCTCTTGCACATGGATTTCCAAGTCAGTGTCTCCAGTTCCCACAAGCCCTATGGAGATGAAGTCGCATGGAATCACCATGCTGGCTGGGGGAGGCCGCCTGCGTCTGCAGGGCTTCGTCTTGCCCAGAAACAACGCTGTAACCGGTGTTGGGCCTGCAGGCTGCGGCCTTCACACAAGGTTTTTGGGGAAGATAAGGCTTGACTGAAGATTTCAAAGTATCCGTGATATGGCAGACAGCAGCATTTCTTGGATTTTGTTTTTAATCAAAATGGAATTTAAAGCACTTTATCATCCTTTATGGGCCTTTAGCTTGCTCTCCCTTTTGTCATTTATTTTAAGCTTTTTAAAAGAAAAGCATCTTCCACTCTGCTGTGTCTTAGGAGAAAGTGCCAACTGCATATTGTTCACTGTTTTGTTTTGTGGGGCGTCGGATGGTGGGTGGCGCAGACGGTGGACCCTCAGTCCCTGCCCGGGGGTGCACAGCCTGGGGCAGGTGGGCCAGTGGGGTGTGGACCTAGCAGGGAACTGCTTGCCGCTTCAGCCTGGTCATGGTTCCCTTGGGTCTGAGCTCAGCTCAAGGTCTCTGGGCCAGCTCAAGGTCCACATGGCCCAGCTGGGCATCCTGGCACAGGTGTGGCAGTGCAGACACGGGCACGACCCTGTCTTCAAAGTCTACCAGGAGACAAAGGACTCTTGATATGTTTGCTACAGGTTGGAAAGACAGGCATCACTGGTTTCTATGTGAAGAGTAAAGTATCCCATTCAGCCCCACCTGACAGCTCCACAGTGGAGGGAGCACCACAGTGTTGGGCGTGAGGGAGCTGCCAGTGTGCCCTGTAGCGTCTTGGGTTTGTGATGCTGTGATGTGGATACCAGGGGCTGTGCTGGGCCTGCTCTGCCCAGGCTGGCACCTGTGGGTTACCCTCATGGAGCAGTGCCCCCCAGCCCAGGAAGCTGCTTCTTCCTGCTGCCCTCTGACCTCTCCCTGTACTGCCCCAAAGTGGCACCTTCCCTTCACGGCCTGGGGTCATCTTGCTCCCCGATCTGCAGCTCCTCATGGCTGGTGCACCGGGCCAGGCCTGGACAGGATCTGCCAGTACATGCTACGGCCCCTGACCTCAACAGAGCAATTCTTTCGATTCCAGTCTCCCCTAACTGGCCCTGTCATGGTCTTTATTGTCTGATGCGGGGTGAAAGGAGATGGGCCTGGCCCTCTCCCGCTCAAAATGATAAAACATCAGACCAGGAGGAGGTGGTGGAAAGGTGAGGTGCCAGGGCTCAGTCCCGTCCTGTGCAGGTGTTTCCCATTGGTTCTTTTTTTTTTTTTTTTTTTGGCAGTACAGGGTATCGAACTCAGGACCCTGCGCTTGCTAGGCAGGCGCTTATTCCACTGAGCTATATCCCCAGCCCCTCCCATTGGTTCTTCCTGAGACCCCTGAAGAGTGCATGGTCGTCCCACCCCAAAGGGGAGCCGATCGGGACTGGAACCCAGTGCTCCACAGAGCCAGAGTTGGAGGTCTTTCTCTTTTGCGTGCAATGCTGCTTTCAGAGCAGGAGGAGATGCAAGGGGAAGGGGCATGCGTGGCTGGAATATGGCTTGTCCCTCATCCCCAGTGCATGAGGAGTTTAACCCTCAAAGTCATCGAGGTGGAAACTTAATCTGTCTATGATGGGGACTTAGGAAAATGACTGAGGTTAGATTAGATCATTAGGGTGGAGGAAACTTCTCCCCCTTGAAGCCTGGTGGCTTACAGGAAAAGGAGAGAGACTGCAAGACAGAGAGACACCTGTGCACTCCTGCTGTGATGTGACATAGTCCAGGGGCCCCTGCTGAGAGCCTGCGCTGGGCTGTTTGATCTCCCAGCCTCTGGAGCTGTAAACTAAACACATTCATTTTCTTAAAAAGTAGCTACCTCAGGTATTTCCTTACAGTCATGATAAATAGATGAACACAGAGTGGAAAGAAATTGAAAATGTAAGGAAAAGAGAAAGCCATTTCTTTCTTAGCAAGCTCTCCCAAAATAAATATCCACATGCATTCTTGGGCAGCAATCTGTGGGGAGAGGGACACCATGTCCCACCAGCCAAGGATCTGTACAAAGCACATTCCGTAAAAAGATCAGGATATTTTCCCAGAGTCCACCGAGCGTGCTGATGAATTTTCATAAGGCTTAAGCATCAAAGGCTATGCCTCCAACTTCCCAGGATTCCATTAAGCATCACAAACATTTCAAGTCTCATTAAACACAAAGACATTTCCACGAGTTTGCCTTTGATTTAGATTCATGGGTTGGATTTGCAATTGGTCACCCTGCCTTTTTTTCTTCTCATCTCATCTGGTACAACTTTCCTTCAGCAAAATTATCAAGAGTCAGGAAGTAGGGAGAGGACCACTCTGATTCTCAGAATGTGCACAGGCCTTTGGGCAGAAAGCCCTGGTCTTGGAGGAGTTTGGGGCACATGGCCAGAGAATGGGATGGCCACGGAGGGCCAAGGAGGGGTGTGGGTACAAGCTGGGTCACCTGCCTAGCAGGAGCAGCTGGTCAAGGCCAGGCTGTGTGGGACTCTCAGGGAGTATCGTCTCCGCACTCAGCTGTCCGTGTGTGATCTGTAATGGGACCGATAAAGTAAACCAGCATCTGTGTCTTTGTTTGTAAGGACCTTTGCTAAGTTTCTTGCAACTCAGACTGTGCTTGGCACATCTGGATGGGCCTCACAGGTCCCTTCTGGGCAGATGGAAGCACGAAGAGCCTGCTCAGGGCCATTTGGCTGGGTCTCAGGAAATATAAGCAGTAGAACATATTGAATATTGATGTTCCAGACAATTGTGATTACAGGGGTGGAGAGATGGAAGGAATACAAGCTGTTGCTTCAATTCCCTTGTCTTATTTCTTATTTGAACATTCTGTTCCAGACTGCCTTTCTTTGTGTGTTATATGAGTTTCTTGGGGTTCTCCTAATGATCTCCCACTACTTGTGTGTCTTAAAAGAATGGGAATTTATTTCCTGTTCTGGAGGCTACAAGTCCAAGGTCCAGGTGGGCGGGGCTGCCTGGGGATTGAACCCAAGTACTTTTTACTGAGCTACATCCCAGGGTCTTGTTAACTTGCCTAAGGTGGGCTAAAACTAGCCACCCTCTGCCTCCCAGAGTGCTGGGATTACAGGCAGGCAACATCTGACCTGGCTAATTTTTGTTATTATTTGATACAATTTGAAAGTTTGCACTTTCCATTTAGCATTTAATATATTTTCTTCATTGCTTCTTATTGCAAATCTCGACCTCTGATTCACAATATTCTACTGTGTGCGCCTGTGCATGTGTGTTCCTGGGGAAGTGTGTGCATGTGTGCAGAGGCAAGTGTGTTAGCTAGCCTTCTGCCACTGTGACAAAGTACCTGGGGTAATTACCTTATAAGAAAGAAAGGTGTGTTGAGGATCATGGTCTCGGAGGCTCCAATCCATGGTAACCCGGTCCCACTGCTTTGGGCCTGGTGCAGCCTGTCATGGTGGGAGCATGTAGCACAGAAGTCTCATACCCTTCGTGATGGTTGAGTGGAAAAAAGGGGCCATGGCCAAGGACACATCCCCTGTGACCTAGCTTCCTCCCACCGGGCCCCTCTATGAACACTGCCCCACCTCCCAACAGTGCCAGGGCCTGGGAACCAGTCTTCTGCACATGGCCTTTAACCCCAGTGGTGAGTTTGCATATGGTTGTGCTGTTGGTGGTGTCTTCAAGTCCAACATGGTCCAGGTCGGCATCATGCTGCACCTGTCCCCAGTGCTGTGCTTTCTCATTAGCAAGGCATCCACGAGCTCACACAGGCTCTGCAGTAGTCCAGCAGGTGGGAAGGGATAGATGATCACACCACTTCCGAAAGCAAGGTAATGAGATTCAGAAGACAAATGACTGCTAGTGAGTGACAAAACCAGGCCACACAAATCCAGATGCTTCGTGGCCAAACTTGTCATTTTTTTTAACCTCCCAGTGGGCTCTTCAAATATCTCAGCACGGATGTGATCACATGTGGGGGAGAACAGTCATGCAGTGACAGATCTAACCAGAGGGGAGGAACAACAGGAGCCCTTTCTCCAGGTTCCCTTGGGCGCCCCTGGGACCTGTCTTGTGGGTCTTGGGGTGTCTTGGAGCACATAGCTCCCACCCATGGGACTGGGAAAGTTCTGGAATCTCCCCATAACTCTGCACAAGAGCCTTGTTTATGCCCTTGCAGATGGAATGGGAGCTCACTGTCCTTCAGCACAGTCCTTTTGCCCAGGACAGGGCTGTCCATCACCACGGTCCCGTCCATTGCCACAGGCCTGCCCATCACCACGGTCTGTGCTTTGCTGTGGTTCTGTCCCTCAGCACAGTTATTCCCGTCAGCCTGGGCCTGTCCATCCACACGGTCCTGGTGTTCTTGGAAAAGGAACAGGCTAGTTCCTGGAAAAGGCTGATTCCAGCCAGGATGGGGGTCTGTAAACTGACTCAGAAGCCTAGGTGAAGTCCAGCTGAAGGTGAAGAGGAATCCTGAGCCCCTGCCCCTGGGGTTAGAGCAAAACTCATTTCATTCTGTTCCCCCTCCTTTTGTCCCTCTTGTCAGAACAGACCAGTAAGTGCAAATCTTGTCAGAGCCTGGCCCTGCGTAGGAGTTGTGTCTGGAAGAGCTGAAAGGCCAGGACAGCAGGCGGGGGCCAGATCACAGGGTGAGGCCTGGCCAGGACTTTGGCAGTGTTATAATTTAGATTGAAAGTTTCTCCTCCAGTGTCTGAATGCGAAAGGTGATCGCGCTCCTCAGTGGGCTCATCCCTTAATGGGTTCACAGCAGAGTGCTGGTAGGAGGCACACCCCAGTGGAAAGAGGGGTCACGGGCTGTGGGTTGGAAGGGTAAATTCTCATCCCTAGCATTCCCTCCCTCCTCACTCTCTCTACTTTCTGGCTGCCAGAGGTTTAACACCTTCTTCCTCTAGGCTCTTCTGCCATGCCATTTCTGCCTGCAGCCAGCCCGGCATGGACTGAAGCCCCCAGCTGGCACAGAGTGCTCCTCCTTGAAGCTGCAGGTGGTGGATGTTGTGTGCAGGAGTCAGCCCACGGTGCTGGTTGGTGGAGGGCAGGGGCCTATGTAGGCTCCACGTCTGTACTCAGTGCCTTTGTGAGACAACACCGGAGGGCCCAGGGGTGAGCATCCTACCCATGGTCATGCAGGAGGAGAAGAGAGGTCTTGGGTCCAGCAAACCATAATAAACTGGGGCCTGGCTGTTGGGGTAGAGAACCCTTGGAGACCTGCTCGGCCTCTGTTCCCGGAAGGAGGAGGACTGCTGTCTTGGCCGCCCGGAGATGCCACGGTGGCTGTCCGCTGATTGAGCCTGGGGATGAGGCTTCTTCAAAAGGCACAGGCCAGTGTCTCATTAGCCTCACTGTTTATTTCTACAGCCACAGAAACAGCTCCAAAAAGGAAAATAACAATCCAGTGTAATTGGCGAGGCCATGCCACAGCTTCCGGAATTTTTAATTTCTTGTTGCTTATTATTCCCCGTTGCTCCCTAATTACCCTGGGTTGGTGGCACAGGCTGGGAGAATCAGGAGTATGCCAAGTCTCCTAATTAATTCCTCCTTTGGTTGGATGTCGGCATGGGAGCAATAAAAAAATCCCCTAGCCGGCCAATAAGGCGGCTCCACGTGGGCCTCACTGCAGAACGGGAGCGGAGCGAATGCTTGGATTTGGAAGGCGCTGGTGAGCTGCAGTCTGTTGTCTTACAAAAGATGCCATAGTGTGAAGTAGCCCTTTGTGGCCCCACCAGGCTCTCCCTAGGCATCTTCCCTCGATCCCCTCACTGTGTTCCGGACTCGCGCTGCCTGGGTACTGTTTGACTTGCTTCTGCCAGGAGCCCTGTGCCTTTTGGAGTCCTCCAGGCCCATGCTGGTGGCAGCCCATTGTCCATGCCTAGGATGGAAAGGAGCAGGTCCCAGAGTGCAGGTCAAGGCGACACCTCATGGGTCTGAGGGGTGACCTTCTCACTGGCACAGGGAGTGGTTACTTCCTGCGCATCAGAACTAGTTTACGGCAGGGCCCATAGTCCCAGAACTCTGGGCAGTTGAGGCAGAAGAAGCGAAAGCTTAAGTGCATCGTGAGAAGTGTAGCGACTTAGCAAGACCCTGTCTCAAAATAAAGCACTGGGAATATAGTTCAGTGCTAAGGTCCTGGGTTCAATGGAGCAATGCCCCCCCAAAAAGAAAATTAGCTTACACTAAGTAAATGTAGAATTCCAGGCAAGACAAAAAATATATATATCAAATCTAAGGTGGGTACACTGGTGTATACCCATAATCCAAGACATGGGAGGCTGAGGCAGGAGAATCACTGAGAGTTCAAGGCCAGCCTGGGCAACATAGTATGTTCAAAGTCAGCCTGCACTATACAGTAAGACCTTGTCTCAAAAACAAAAACAAAAGCAAAACAAAACTGAACAACCCCTGCAAAAGTATCAAATCCAAAAGAACACTTTTAATGATCTAATCAAGTAGAGGAAAATACATAATTTCTGTTTGATGAGAAAGGAAAAAAAAATGCAACACAAACTTAGAGAACTTAAATTTAATCAATTCCAAGATTTGTCAACTTGAGCCAGCAAATTAAAATGTAACAAAAGAAGCTAATTACATATGATGCTTTGATAATGACACTGAAGACTTAGCTGATAAATGATTGGCTGCACTACATAACTCAGATTGTTTTGTAAGGATCGGATATTTTATTTTATTTGAAATTTATTGTTTAAACAGATTACAAACTGTATATATTTGTAGTGTACAATGAGATGCTTTGATGCATATATGTAGTGCAATAATAACTACACTCAAGCTCATGTATGATTTAAAATCTTCTCCCTTAATATTGTACAGTATACTGTTATCAACCATAGTTCCCCTGCTGTACATGCAGAGATAAGATGTCCTGAACTTACTCCGTCTCACTGAGATTTTGGAGACTGCTCCCCAACCACTGGCACGTCATTCTCTGCTTCTTGAGTTTGGTTGTTTTCAGATTCCCCGTAGATGTGAGATGCTGCAGGATTTCCCCTCTGTGCCTGGCCGGTTCCCTTTGGTGTAATGTTAATGTAAAACGTAGCCACTGTGCACCTGAAGCACAGACATGGTTCGGTACCAACAACAAACTCATTGGTGTGAAATTTTCTACACCTCGAAACTATGAGTCACCTCATGGCCATCAGTTTAATGGAGAAATTGGTGAAGGTGCGGGACAAAGTTACTTTATCAATTTCAGCATCATTTCACATGGAATAGCTGTGTCAAATAAAATATCAAACAAATAACTTTTTCCAATACACTTGTCTCTTTAAAATGTTAGAAGCCATAGCGAGATACCACCTTTCACGTGTCAGGATGGTTACTGTCTTAGTTACTGGTTTCTTGTTGTTGAGATGAAATACCTGACAAGGTGAAAAGAAGAAAGGTTTGTTTAGCTCATGGTGTGTAGAGGTTTCAGTGCATAATGGGCTGGCTCCAAGGTAGGGTGGCATGGCAGAGGGGTGTGGCAGAGCAGCAGGAGGCAGCAGCAGCAGCAGCAGCAGCAATGTCAGCTGCCTTCTTTCTGTCTCTTATCCACACATGTGCCGCAGGGCAGGCAGGACTCACACCCAGGGCAGGCCTTTCCACTCTCCCAAACTATGCCAGACCCATTTAGTGATTACACATCCTTGACCCCAGTGTGACACCCTCAATCCCAGAATCACATACTCTAGACCCAGCCACCTCTGAAAAGCCCCACTTATGACCGTAGGAGGCTTCGGGGGGACATCTAGACACAAGCCAGAACGGTTACTTTCTCATTGCTGAGACAAAATACCCCACACCCAAAGTGAGAGGAAGGAAAATTTATTTCAGCTCACAGTTTGTAGAGGTTTCAGTTCATAGTCAGCTGTTTCTGAGGCAGGGTGGCCTGGCAGAGGGGCATTTAAAAATTTAGATGGAATGAATAAATACTTAGGAAAATAACCCACAGTGATCTAAAACTAGAAATAGAGAACCCCAGTAGTTGTATATGTATTAATGTAAATGAATCAGCAGTTTAAATTCTTCCCATGAGAAAACATGGAGCATCTTGGTAGCAAATTCTAAGATTCCAAACAAGACTCAGAGCGTCTTGGTAGCAAATTCTAAGATTCCAAAGAAGAGATCATTCCAATCTCACAAAAATAACCTAGAGATTAAAAGCAATAAAAGAAATATTCTCTGGAGTTTGTAAAAGGCCAGTAAAACTTGATATTTATTAAGCAGAAGGTAGAAAAATATAGCGTGAATCTTATTCACAAGCTTAGATACAAAAATCCTAAATAAAAAAAAAATAGCAACATGAACTCTTCAGTGTTTTAAAATAGTTACATAGTAGGAGTCAGGAATGTAATATTCAGGAATGTAATATGATGTAATATTAGAAAATATATAAATGTAGTTCACCATAGTAACCAATTAAAGGAATGATATAGTCATCTCAATGGTGATAAGCCAATAAAACTGGATAAAATCCAGAACCCATGCATAAGTACATCTTTTACGAAAATTAGGAATAAAAAAGAAGCTTTCTTGACTTGGGAAATAATAACTATCCACAAAAATGAGAACATCTTTGTGAGCGTGGGGACAGAATCTGCAGGGGTAAGGAAAGGCTGTCTCTGCCTTGCATCTGCCTCTGCCCTCCCGTGGAAGGTCAGCCCGGGTCAGGAGGAGCGCAGGGAAGGCAGGAGCATCGTTACAGGAGAAAGGGACTTTTTCCATGTGGTGTTGTGAAGCTCAGAAGCAACACCGAGGCTGCACATGAGCTTTTTCAACATTCAGAGAATGGAGAGGCGCGAGTCCTGCTCACTAAGCACCTTCTCAACCTGCAGGGTGGGGACAGCATAGATTCGGAGCAAGAGAGAGAGACAGGCGGCAGGCAGGAGACAGGTCTTTCCCCAGGATGGGCAGAGATTTCTCAGGAATTCGGGGAAACCTCATTTTGCTCCTTTTAGAGACAACTTCACTGTCAACTGCCATGGTGTTGGGTGGGGAAACATACAGATGGGATTTTGTGTGCAGAGGGCATTAAATTGGGGCTTTGGGTCTCTTAGAGGTCACTGAGCGGCTTTGTATCTGGCTCTGGGTGCCTCTTCTCAATGATAAGCATGTTAGGGTTGATAAAAGGTGGGCCGGTGGGGGTAGATGTTGGACTGGGTAACAATGATAATCACTTATAGTTTATACAAACATAAAAGGCAAAACTTGAACATCCATGAAGGAAGAAACAAAAATAACATAGTTAATACTTCTAAGCAGGGGGCATTTTCTTATATGAGGGAAATTAAGCAAATCACAGATAAATTTGTCTTCATTAATATTTTAAACTTATTTTCACTAAAAGACACCATTTAAAAAGTAAAAAGTCCAGCTATGGATCAGTAGAAAATAAATGCAAAACATACAACTGTCAGGTGGCTGGTATCCAGATGCGTAAACAATTCCAACAAACCAGTCAGTACAAACCATGCAGTGGAACAACGGGCAAAAGGCAAGCACAGAACATTTCACAGAGGAGACACCCAAATGGATACTAAATAGTAGAAAAGCTGTTCACGGTTAGAGCTCATACACAAAGGCAGATAAAAAATTGTGTTTAAATAAAAATTATTATGCTAAAAGACTCAGCCGTTAATGTCCCTCAAAATACTCCTCATTTCAAACACATCTCATTGTTCTTACCAATTCCTGAAGCAGTTCTGGAGTTCCTGTTTCATGAGTGTCTGTGTAAGATACAATGAGAAATACGGTGCATGCTGCTGCCAAGAGCTGTCCAGTGGAAAGGGAGGCTCACAGCACCACGGTCTGTCCTCATCCACCTCATTCACTGGATCTGGCACCACGTGGTTTCTGGCTGGCCCACAACATCAAAATGACCACGAAGGTAAACATTTGGAATCACGTCAGGGTACTGAGGCAGCCACAATAGTGCAACCAAAGACGCTCATGAAAGAGGACTTCCAGAGCAGCTTCAGAGAGTGGCAGGAACCATGGCATGTGTGTGTTTCAAGTGATGGGAAGTATTTAGAGTGGGATTAATACCCATGTATCTTTTACTGTAATATAGAAAAAATGAAATGTTAACCTTACTTTTAGAGAATACCTGGCACCTCAAAGACACATGTGAGATTGTGAAATACGTGCTTAATCTTTTGCCCTGTGCCCTGACATACAGCATTTAAGGTTCTTTGATCTCTGGGTGTGAGGAGTGACTTTGCATGGTGCGGATGGTGGACTGTGGCAAGCAGCCCTGAGGTGGTAGGGTGGGGGCTGGCCACTGGAAACAAGGGACAGGATTAGAGGGCTGAGACTTTCACCCTCACTTCCCACCCCTGGGGGGTGGAGAGGGGCAGAAATTTGAGTGAATAATACCCAATGGTGTAATCTGCCATGGAAGGACAGGGAGGCCAGAGGAAGCTTCCAGACTGCTGAAGGGGCAGCTGTCCCAGGAGGTGAGACCCTTCGGGGGATGTGGAAGCTCCTCCCCTCCCCCACACCTGGCTGTACCCACCTCTTCGGCCTGGGTGTTCATCTGTGCTCTGTGACATCCTTCATCACCAGCTTGCTTCTCTGAGTCCTATGAGCTGTGCTAGCAAATCAGGAGAATCCCAGGAAGAGATCGTGGTGACTCTAAGTTAGAGCTGGGCGGTCAGAAGTGCATTAAACTGGGCTTGATGGGCGTCTCAAGGGGGAGCAGCCTTGTGAAACCGAGCCATTATTTTATGGGATCTGCTGCTATCTCTAGGCGGCTACTGTCAGAAGTGAGTTAAGTAAGACAGCCAGCTGGTGTCTGCTGCAGAGTCGATTGCCTGCTGGTGGGGAAAAGTCTTGACATAGGACAGGTATCATCATAAAGCAGGAGGAGAGAGAGAACCCCAGGCTTTAATCCCTGCCCTCTTACCCACTACAGATGGGACATGTCTTTTCCTTTATTTTTCCTCATTCCAGTATATGAAATATGCCCTCCCCTATACCTTCTCCGTCTCAGGGACGCCAGCAGGGGGCGTAGCCTGTCTCCAAGGTAGAAAATGGCGATGGATCCATCACTTACACTAAAAGGAAATGCCCTAAAATATGAGGCCCTACTCACGACCCACTGGGAAACGTCCATCCCAAACCTATTCCAGTGAAGCTGTAAAAGCTGGTCCTGCTCTTTTGTTTGTGGGTCGAGCTGTGCCTAGTTTAGCTCAAGCTAGAGTTCCTTTTCTATCTTTGTTTTACTTTCAAACTCCGATGAATCTGTCTGCCTGTACCTCTCCCTGGCACGTCCTGGAAATTCCTTTTTTTATGAAAAAATTACCGAACCTCCTCCATGTGATGGTGGTGGTGGGGTGAGGCTCGGAATTCCCAGTCTCTTCTTAGTGGGGGGCTCAGGTACAGGCCCGTTTTGTGATTTTCATCCAAATTGAGCACAAGAACCCTTGGCTGATTTGTAATACTGTGTGTTCACTGTTGTAAGTGCATATCTTGTAACAACATGCTAATTTTTCTTTTTTTTTTGTCTTTTTGAGACAGGGTCTTGCTATGCAGTTCAGGCTGGCCTTGAGCTCACTTTATAGCCTAGGCTGGTCTTGAACTCACAATGATACTCCTGCCTCAGCCTCCCAAGTGCTGAGATTACAGGTGTGCGCCACCATGCCCAGCCCAACATGCTAATTAAAACCAGAATGATCTATGTTTATCTCCTTGATTTGCAAAAACTTAAAAGTCTGAAAATATTATGCTCTGGAAAGGATGTTGAAGAACAGGAACTTAAAATGGAGAGGTGTCCCCCTCACCCCCAACTTTTATGCCAAAGTCTTAATCCCAGGACCTATAGACAGGACTGGACTTGGACACAGGGCCTAGAGGTGGTCAAGTTAAAGCGCGGTGGAGCTCTGTCCAAGCTGACAGGTGTCCTTAGGAGACAGAGGAGGGCACAGACACACAGAGACAGGGGAGTCTGCCATTGACAAGTCAAGGCCTTAGAGATGGTCCCTGTGAACACCTTACTCCTGGACTCCCTGTCTCCAGGACTGAGGGGCAGTGACTGTCTGCTGTGTGGGTCACCTGGTCTGTCACAGTTGCTTCAGCAGCCTGGGTGAACTGATAAAAGGAGGCAACATACAATAGTGTCGATGGTGTCCACACATACCTGGTCATCTCAAACCTAGGTATTTCCCTAGAGAACCCTCCCATGGGGGGCAGAAAGGACAGTGTCCTCAGCACTGTTTATGTTGCAATGAGGGGAGGGAGAGGAGAGGACAGCCTTAGATTGAGACAGCAAAGGGAAAGGGGACAGGACTTCTAAGAGGACAGAATCTCCCCGAGGGCCTCAGGGACAGGGCTTCCGAGGCTTCTGGCGATGTTGGGTCACAGGATATGTTGCGGCCCTGCTGAGTTGGGAGCAGGCTCCCAGCTGAGTTGCAGCTGAGGCCACTGCACGTACCTGTGTGCGTGCGTGCGTGCGTGCGTGTGTGTGTGTGAACACCAAGGACAGCGGTGGTGATTGCTGCACATCAGCTTGTGTGGGGCACTGAGGAATTCTGTTTCTTCTCTTTGGCTTAAGAGGACAGGTGAGCAACCTTGCCATAAGAAAAAAATGCCCAGGTCTCATACAAGTATAAAAGGAACCCAGCTCCAAAATCTCCAAGTCTTTAAATGATGAAAAAATGAATGAGATGTTAGCCTGGTTTAAACAAGAATCGAGGGAGACGTTTGGAGGATATTTTCCATCATGCTGAAATGAATTTCCTGGGAGAAATTCTGATATCCCAGATGCATGTGTGGGTGACACCCTTTGGTGTCCCCTTTCCACTTGGTGATAACAATTTGCACTGGCACTGGGCTAGAGCCACTGGTGCCCACTCTCTACCACACAGTCCCTCTTCTCTGAGGTGCCATCTACCCCAAACTGCAGAGTAGGGAGCCAGCCAGGAGCCCCGGGGGGAGGGTGTGCCAGCTGTAGCCTGCAGGACAGGGAGAGGGCACTCTCCCTGTGCTGGTCTGAGTCCGTCCCTTGGGCCTGGAGGGAAAGGGGCAGCTGCTCTGCTGGCTCCCCTTGTGGCCAAGCACCTGGCTGGGCAGGTGCTGGGCAGAACTGCAAAGGTGAAGCAGGAACCGGTGGAGCCCATCCTGCCACCCTATGTGTGGCTTCCTGCCTTCCATGTCCCTATTTAAAAAGAGCCTCTTCTTCCAATGCACCTCCCTCTAACCGTGCACCACCTCCTGTTGGGTGACACCCAGCGCCCTGTGCTCTCCCAGGCCTCCGTTTCCATGGGTGACCGTGCCGTGTGGCCCCCCTCTCATCTCCTCTCACGCCGGCCTGGGGTCTGCTGCAGGCCTGGGGGGCTGAGCTGGCAACCGCCGCCCTCTTCCTTCCCCGTGGGCTGCAGACCTCTGTGCCTCCTAACCGCCTTGCAGCTGCCGTGCCACCGCTGCCTCAGCTTCTGTGCACACACTTGACTCCTCTCGACTGTAGTTGCGTCTTTGGTTTCGGTCAGTGGCTCCCACAACGCCAGCGCTGTGTCTGACCCACATGAATCCCCTGTGGTAAGCACTGTGTCTGCACAGAGCAAGTGGTCAATAAATATTTGGTTAATTTAGTTGAATTTGAATTATTGCCCTCCATAATAGTCATGGAATAAAATTGGCATTTCTATTCTGGCAAGCACAATTTAGGCAGGGTTGGAAGTTGTGCAGACTGTTAGGATGATGTGAATTCCCAAAGCGGGTGTTGACACAGCCTCTTAGACAGCCTTCGGCTGTCAAGATCAGACTTAACACCTATTTGAGGATCAGTCTTATCCTTCTCAAGGTAGCAGATCATGCGTTAGATTTGTGCTTCCTGAAATGCATTTTCCCCTGAATTTTATCAACTTCACAATTAACAAGGATCCAGCAAAACTTAAAAACAAAGTCATTTAACCTCTGTTTTGTGGAATCGGCAAGGCATGTGCTCTTCTTCCTCTGCAGCACATGGGATAAAGCTGTTTCTCTACTTGCTAACGGACTATGAACTAAAAAAACTCCCCCAAATAATTCACACATAAATTTTAATGGGTACTGGAAACCGACGGAAACTCTACCCTCCAGCAGTATTCCCAAACTCATGAAGTATTAATGCCTCCATCAAAGATGTATGTCTACTTTCAAAACCTCTCAGAGATGGAGGTTCCCGTGGAGCCAGGTGACATCTGCCACCATAGGGATGAATTCTATTCAGAGTGCACATGCCGAGTATGTGCAAGATTGAGGTCTTGGGGCCACCGCATCCTGGAGAGCTGATGCCAAATGACAAGCTGCAGTGGTCTATTATGCACAGCCACGAACGTCATAAATTATGAAGCCATTTGAGTTCTGCGGGTACAATCTGTTTTGACAGTAGGGAGAGACGCCATCAAAGTGGCAGTGCGCCTTGAAAACCATACAGCCGGCCATTCTCCTTTCATGGGAACATTGAAAGCATGGCCCCCCCATGCATGGAGAAATCTATGTGCGGTGCCCCTCCCTATAGTTAGTGCCACCATTTGCACAACAGCTTTGGAGACTCCGTGCAGCAGTAGCCCAAGCGTGGAGCCTTGGAAGGAGCGGAGGAGGAGGCCGCTTCTACAGAGTGGAGCAGGATGGAGCTGTGGAGCTGAAGCAGTGCTCAGGAACTGCATCTCTGCAGAAATCCTGCAGCCTGTGTGTGTGTGTGCGTGTGCATGTGTGTGTGAGAACAGAGTGACCACAGGTCGCAGGTCCCAACTTTCCCGGGACAGTCCTGCTGTCCTGGGCTCGCATATCACTCATTATTTACGTTGCATTTTCAATGTTTAAATGTTTTATGTGGATAAAGACTCGAGCACATGCTGTGATGAACCGGTGGACTATTGCTGCCTACCTTCTGTGGCCATTTGGGCTTCTCTAATGGCATGCACTATGGACTAGATGGAGAATGTCCGCTGAAGTCTCCTGTGTTCAGAGTGGGGGACTGTTGGAAGGCGATCAGCTCACTGGGGTGCTCTCCTCCTCAGTGGCTTCCTCCTGGATAAGTTCGCAGCTGAACGTGTGGCTAGGAGATGGGACCTTGCTGGAGATGGTCGCTGGGGATGTGGCCTGGAAGGGTGCGTCTTTGTCCCTAGTTCCTCCTTATCTCTCTGCTTCTTGGCTGCTGTGGGGCAAGCAGTCCTCTACTATGCCCCTGCCATGTTATTTTTACCTTAAAGCTGGCCGGCTATGCCTTGAAACTGTGAACCAAAATAGACCTCTCCTCCAACATTTGAGGTTGGGTATCCAGTCTTAGCAATGAGAAAGTGACTGGGACAGTGTGTGAGATGTGTGTACGAGGAAGACACCTTGGACTATGACACAGATGGGCAGAGAGCATGGCACAGCCTGAGACCCATGGCCCCAAGCCCCAGGCTCCAGAAAGAAAAAATCTTGCTGAGAATCATGAGTATTGGGTTTAAAAGCTAGCAGTTAAGGACATAGTGCTTAAAGGTAGAAAAGTAAGGTGTCCAATGAAAGAAGCCATGTACAGAGACAACTTGAAATGTGTGACATTTCAGGTCAACAGGTGATTGCTCTAAATCAATACTTTTCACTTTTACTTCTAGGATTTTTGCCTGTATCTAAAGCTAAGCCATATACATTATTAGGTAGTCTCAATTTGCAGAAAAAGAACTTTCAAACCAGTCAAGTAATGTCAGTTTTGTTGGGGTCATTAGGTAGTTTAAATAGAAAATTAATGCAGATCATTTCCAGTCTGTAATCTTTATCTAATTCATGAAATTGGCATAAAGTGCTTAGAAGTTTACTACATAGGAAATAAAACATCTGGCATAATTGTGAATGCGTTTACATTTTATTTAATTTAGAATTTGATAAAATAATTTTTTGTGGTAAATGTGAACACAGATTTTATTGGAGTTCAGGACAGAGGGAGCTAACGTTCCTACTCAATTAAGAAACCAGGGGATAGGAATGTACTTAGTCGATAATTGAAGAAACAGGAAAATATGACTCAATCAAAGAAAATTAGTCCTCAGAAATAGATTCACAAAGGACCCAGATGTTGGGAAGCAGCTTTAAGGACTTTGAAATGCCTCTGACAAACATGCTTACAAAGTTCAGGGACTAACTGGGTATAATCAGTGGAGATATGGGGAAATTCCAGAAAAAAAGGGCAGGGTGGAATTCTATATGCAGAGATTTCAAAAATGGAAACAGAGAAAAGTCGCTCCCAGTATACTGAACCTGAGAAAACTTCATAATCAGACCTGTGCACAAGAAACGAACACCAGGTAGACATTCAGATCAGCAAGAAGGAAGGGCGTGGGAAAAGGTGAGTAGGCTGACATTTATAGAAGATTTGGTGTTATTTCTTTTTTAACATTCTTCTTAAATTGTGATAATTAATTTTGATAAATTTCATGAGGAGAAAGAATTTCCTAAGGTATCATTAAGCTCCAGGTGGGTCTGTGGATGATTGCCACACAGGCCAGCAAACTGAGAGAGGAAGACCCACCCCGGATGTGGGTGGCACCAACCAATAGGCTTGTAGTCCGGATGGAATAAAAGGGAAAGAAGGCGGAAGGGCTTCTCTGTTTTGGAGGAGCTCCTGTCTCCAGCACTGGCTTTGGCTGGTTGGTCTCCAGTTCCTTCAACTTTCCCATACAGACTCTGCAGCCTTCTAACACAGTTTCTCATTGGTCGCTCTACAGTGAGCTCTCAGGCCTTCAGCCTTCCACTACCACTGGATCCTCGGGTTCTCCAGTGCACAGACGGCCATTTTGGATTCTTTCTCTGATCTGGTGGACAGCCACTGGGATGTATCTGCAAACCTACCTAATAAATCCCTTTGTATAATTGTACACATATTTTATGCAGATTCTTTTCCTACAAAGAACACAAAGTACAGTAATACAAAATTCAATTTATTATTTAAAGCAAAAGTACTATCATGTATTCAGGGATTATAACATTTCATAGTAAAATAACTGCCTGCAGTAGCAGAAAGGTTAGGGTTTCAGGAGGATTCTGTTCTCATGAGGTGCACTATCTATGAAATGGGGGTGCTGGGTCAAGGTATGCTGGGTATATTGTATTCTGTAGAGGAACCCCTAAAACCTAATGTGAATATAGAGCTAGAATGTTCAGAGAAGAAAATCAGAACAATAACCAATTAACCTTCAAGGACAGAAGGAAAATAAAATCCAGTAATAATGAAATAATTGATCAGATAATAGGATGCAATTAGCAAGTTGGTGGTATTATCTACTGTATGATAAATTGCCAAAAAATTAGTGGCTTAAAACAACAATAAATATTTATTATCACTGACAGTTTCTGGAGGTAAGTAATTTTCGTTTTTTGAAATGGGGTCTCATTATGTAGTTCAGGTTGGCCTTGAATTCACTTTGTAGCCTAAGCTGGCCTGGAACACTTGTGGTGATCCTCCTTGCCTCAGCCTCCCAAGTGCTGGGATTACAGGTGTGTGCCACCATGCCTGGCTAAGGGGGTAAAGAATTTGGGAGTGGTTTAGTTGGATGTTCATGGTTTAAGATCTTTGATGAGATGGCAGCAGAGATTAGCTGGAGGCTCCTGAGATGTGAGGTCTTCCAGGGGGCTGCTCCTCAGGCTGCCAAGTCTGTGTGACACTTATATGACCCTTCATTTGAGTCATTATCTGGCTAAGGAAATTTTTTTATGTCTTTTTGAGACAGGGTTTCACTATGCAGTTCAGGCTGGCCTTGAACTCACTTTGTAGTCCAGGCTGGCCTTGAACTCGCCAGGATCCTCCTGCCTCAGCCTCCCTTGTGCTGGGATTACTCGGTTTAGGAATTTCTTTAAGCACAGAGACATGCCCAACATTTCTCTTGTTACTTCTTAGTCTTTCAGATGAAATAGTTTTTTTTTTTTTAAATAGGAAGTTATTGGAAGGTTTTTCTTTTGCTGTAAAAGTTTTTCTTTTGCTACAAAAGTTTTTGTTTTGGTTACTTTTTAGAAAATAATATTTTTATAGCCTTCGCATCCAGAACTCTTTTATAAAGCCACTGTGGTAAAACTAATCTATCAGTCAAAAGTAAAAATTTCAAGAAACTAAATATAAGCTGTGGTCAAAATATACAGTGAATATTTAAATTTAAAAAATTTATTACAGTAAAAGACATTGCCATTAATCCCAAGACCCTCCCCCTCACTTTGAACAAGCTCATTCAATTGTTCCTTGCCACTTCTGCAGCAGCTCTGCAAGTCCTCTTTCTTGTCTTTCTGAAGTATGATAGGAAACGTGGTAAGCCCTGTGGCCAAGCGCCGTCCAATGGAAAGGCAGGCTCATAACACGATAGTGTATCGTCATTCATCTCATTCTCCAGAAATGTCACTGTGTGACTTCTGGTTCTTTCCTGAAGTCAAAATGACAGTGAAAAGGTACATTTTGAATCAATTCAGCACAACAAGACAGCTACTACAGTGCAAGTAAAGACACGCAGGAAAGAGGACTTCCAGAGCTACTTCAGAAAATGTCAAAAACTTTGGGATAAGTGTGCTGGAAATGATAGGGAGCATCTTGAGGGTGATTCATGGTGACATGACTTTTACTGTAATGTTTAAAAAAATTTTTAAGCATTCACTGTATTTCTTGATCACATCTCAGAGGTACAGTTAGTTTCACATCTTTTTTTCATCCTAAACTGTTTGTGGGATTGGTGTGTACATTATATAGGTACATAATTCATATGAGTTAAAACAAAGCTAGTAGAGTGGGCATTCAAATGCATAAAGGTTTGTTTACATTTGATTTCCTTTTACCTGTAATTACATTTAATTTTTGCTTACATAATAATTTCCTTGGGATAAGTCCTATGGAAATCTTGGGTTGAAAAATATGCACATGTACATGGCTTAGAGCTTTCTCTGTTGCTGTAACATTGTAACACTGCAGGCTGGGTGACTTATGAAGCAAGTTCATGTAGCTAGTGGTCTTCTGGAACTCCAAGGGCAGGCGCAGTTAGTGGTGAGGGCCCTCAAGCTACATCACAGCATGGAAGAAAGAGGAAAGGCAAGCAGCGAAGCACACACGAATTCCCTGTCATGACAGAGCCATCCCCAAGGTAGCCTGCAGCCAGCCGTTCTGGAGGGAGAGGCCACCAAGACCTACGCACTTCCCATCAGGCTCCATCCCCAATGCTGCCCCACTGGGAATCAAGTTTTGACACATGAACTTCAGGGGCAGGGTACAGTCCAACTATGGCTTATGGATCTTTCTGTTAGTACATGTTTGCAGGACATAACATGTACATTCTTTGTGTGGCATGGGCATATGCATATAACACATTAATTTCTTTTTTCATACCCTCCCCTTCCCTTCCCTGCACCTCTTGATCCCTTTCTCATTTGAGAAAGATCTATTTCTCTACTTCCTATTATGCATTTTTTATTTTGCTCTTTATATTTTGGGTTTCTTATTGTTATGGCTGATACATTGTGTCAACTTGGGGAGTCTAGAGGTTTGGCTGAGTGATTCAGCAGGAAGCCAGGGTGCTTACTTTGTACACATCCTGAGGCTGTGGAAGGGGAGGGCATGGAGATTGTGTGAGTGCTACACGCCCCTGGGTGGGGGTAGCCTGTTTACACTGTAAGGGAGAAAGGCTGCTTGCAGCCATTTCTCCCTTTTGGCTCTTGTGGTTTTTGCTGTGTGCTGCTGCCATGAACATTTGCTCTCTGCCAGGTGTCAGTCTGCCTCGGAACCAGCCAAGTATGGACTGAAACCTCCACAAACTGTAAGCTAAATAAACCTTTCCTTCCTTCATTTTGGGCATTGGGTATTTTGTCTCAGCAACAAGAGAAAAGTAACCAAGACACTTATCTAAGAGAAAGCATGCTACAGTTAAGCTTGTGTGTCTGGTTTATTTCATGTAATACTATGACCTCAAGGTGCATTCATTTTTCTGCAAATAACTCAAGTTCATATTTCTTTATGGACTCCACGGTGTGTCAACACCACGCTTTCTTTATCTGTTTATCTGTTGATGGACACGTAGGCTGCTTCCAAGATTTAGCTATTATGAGTTGAGCCGCTGTACACATTGGTGTGCGTGGATCACTGTGATCCAGTCTCTGACTCAGGAAGATTCCTAGAAGGGGCATGGGCAAGTCAAATGGAATTTCTAGCTTTAATGTTTTAAAGAATCTCTATTCTGTACTCAGAACAAGTTCTAACATGTACAATAGATATTGTGAAACAGGAAGAAATTGTTAAAAAGGAACTGGGGTGGCAGAAAGGGAAAAGGAAGGAGGGAAAAGAGGAAAAAATGCAAGTTAGTTATGCTCTTAGTACCTCAGTTCATAGAAAGGAAGGTTGGTGCTGATACTGATTGGAGAATGTTTTATGCTCATGTCTGGTACTCTGGGTAACTGCTTTAAAGATAATAATATGCAGTGTATTAACTATTGTTTCTCTCCTTTTATCTTGTTATGAAATATTTCATCTCTTGTCCATAAAAAAAGAACCTCTATTCTGATTTCCATAGTGCTTATACTAGGTTACATTATTGCCAGATGTGAAGGAATTGGTTTAAAAAGAGAGTATAATCAGGTTTAAAGCAACACGTTGGGAAGTCAGTTTGTCATTTAAATAGGTGACACATATGGACTGTAGGTCAGGGATCGTTTGTTGTGAAAATCACTTAATTGCCTAGTACCTGTCAGGCAGCACACTACAGGAATTCCTGCCAACTTATTAATTAATAATTAATAGAGGCAGGGCTGGGGATATAGATCAGTGGAATAAGCGCTTGCCTAGCAAGCGCAGGGTCCTGAGTTCGATCCCCAGTACCGCAAAAAAAAAAAAAATTAATAGAGGCGGAGGGTGCCAACCCATGTACGGGCTCCTCTGACAGCAGCATGCTCAGGGTCAGACCTACCCCAGGTTATTGTAGGAGCAATCGTGGGTAAGAAATCACCCACCCCTCTTTTTAAAAATTTGTCATCCTCAGGACTGAACCCAGAACTTCCCACTGAGCTACATCCCAGACCTGTTTTATTTTGAGACAGGGTCTTACTAAGTTGCTAAGTTGCCCAAGCTGGGCTCGAACTTATCTCAGCCTTCTAGAGTGCTGGGATTACAGGTGTGGGCCGCTGCGCCTGGCTGTCTGCTCAATTCTGTTTTCCTTGGGAACAAGCATCAACCTACATACAGCCTTCTGTGTGTCTCGCCAGTGCGTGTGTGTGAGGTTTGCATGGAATAATGATGTGAGGGCAGTGAAAGAAAATTTTAGGATCAAAAACGTGAGAAGAAACTCAATATTTTACTGGGTAAACACCTTGTGACAGTTTTCAAACATACAGATGCTCCCTGACTCCTGACAGACTTACTTCTTGATCAGTTTAGTGTAGGCTGAAAAATAAAAGTAAAAAATTCACTGAATCCACTTACCCTGCCTTATAGCTTGGTATGCTCTGCCCTCTGTGTGCTTGGAACAAAGTAGTCTGCAGTTGGAGAAAATCACCTCACACAAAGCACATCCTACAGTGAAGGGCTGAGTCTCTCTCTCTCTCTCTCTCTCTCTCTCTCTCTCTCTCTCTCTCTCTCACACACACACACACACACACACACACACACACACACACAGGGATTTGGAGACATAGTATACAGAAACACAAAATAACCTCGAAGGCACACTTCAGCCTCCTGGCTGTCTGCCCTCATGTCCCCAGGGCTGACTGGGAACTGTGTCTCACGAGGGTGACTTTGTGTTCTCAGCCCAGAAAAAGACCCTAATTCAAAATTCCAAGTATGGTGCCTCCGGCTGTACGCTGCTTTCACACCATCCTAAAGGGAAAGTCATTGTAAGTCAGGGACCGTCTGGATGTCACCAGCAGCCCAAAGTCTTTCAGTGCTCCTCTGGCTTCAGACTGCAGACCCCTGCCTCCACCATGACATTAGAGCCCCCTCTCCATCCCACAAGTTACACAATCTTCACCCTCAGGAGGCGGCTCTTGCACGGCGTCTATGCTGTCCCTTTGCATAAACTATGGTTACAGTTTCCGCAAGTTTGAGCTTTCGCAGTGCCCTCTTCCCCCTTCAGTGTGTTCCATGTGAACAACCAAGTCCTGCTTAACTTCTGAGCTACAGCGATGTGTGGGGGATTTGAAAGCCACTCATAGGAGCATCGCGAAGAGGGCGCGTGTGCAGATGGTGAGGTGGGGTCTTGCTTTCCTTCCCCTAACCTCCCCTTCAGCTGCACGAAGATCTGTGCTGCTTCCCCAGACACAGGCATTCGGAAAGCCTTTGTCGCAACCCATGCTTCTCTGTCTGGGCCTCACTTTTCCTGGCAGCCCATAACCACTGGGCTGGCTGTCCAGCTCCAGGTTGGATGGGTTGTATCCGATGGGGTTCACTAGAGGAACAGGGTCTATCTATCTATCTGTCATCTATTTATGTATCTAATCTAAAGGCTTTGTAAAGCAGGCTTACAATGGCTGTCTGCAGAGTTAACGATAGAAGAATGCAAAAGGGCCATCTAGATGCTGGAGAGAAAAGGGTTCAGTCAAAGGTCAAAAGCCTAGATCTCACTGTGCAGTCTGGTGCGAGTCTCTATTGGGAAACTGAAGGGTCTGTGTTAGAGGCTGAAGGAACTGAAGGCGGATGTCCAGACGAGATGACAAAGGCTGGTGCTCCTCCGAAGACAGGGCAGGGTTGGTCCTCCTTCCTCTTTTTATTCCATCCAGGCTACAAGGCAATTGGCTGGTTCCTGAAAGACCCGGATGTGGGTGGGTCTTTCTTCCTCAGCAAGTCCATCATCCAGGCATATCCTGAGCTGTGCTCTGCTGCTCCACTGGGCATTCCTTATTTAAACTGTCAAGACAACTAACTACCACCTGGGTTAACTACCAGTTCTTCTTGGCCCAAGAACCAAGAAGAGACCTTGCCATACTGAGATTCACTTTAGACAATTTGGGTCCCTGGGGGCCCAGTGTTGCTGAGAGATGCAATAATTCATTCAGTTATTCATTCAGCAAATACTTCTTGAACACTAAGCATATGCTAAGCACTGTTCTGGGCATCAAAGACACAGCAGAGTTGAAAGCGACACACGCTACCTCCCTTGTACTTACATTTCCCCGGGGAAGGAGACACTAAACCAAACTGCAGCTAGAAACAGTGTTGGGTTGGGGGTTACATTTTCCCAGCGCTCCCTTGGGTGCCTCTGCGTCTGCATCACACTCCACACCAACTCGTTGCTCTGGGCCCTGGTCCAGCTGAGGACCCTGACCCATCTGCGCCTATGGTGTGGGTGACAGTGTGCCCCGCTGAGCTTTAGCTCCAGGGCAGTGGCAGAGGCTGGGTGAGAAGTCACATTCTGTGTCTGTTTGAAAGATAGCATCTTGGCTCACTGTGCGGCTATCGCCGTGTTGAAAACTGTCAAGTGCAAACAAGGGACTCTGCACTTTTCTTTTGCACGGGGCCCCATACATTAGGTGGTCAGTCTTATTTGAAACATTTGCAGGATCAGAAAATAAAAATACAGCACTTTAAAGGTGGGCTGGCTTTGTGTTTGTGATTCAGAATGGGGCCCTACATCATTCCGTTCAGCAGGGTGGGTTTCTGGGGAGCTGAGCAGTGAGCCTGGGATGGGAAGAAGTGATTCTTTCAAAATTCCCCTCCTTGTAGGTTTCAGTAGGTTTCATCTGGAAGGTTCATGTGAACTGGGCCCTCATGATTTTTGTTTCTGTTTTCTAAACTGGCCCATTTCAAAGTTTGCTTGGATTACCTAGCACTTAGTCTGAGTGAATCCATTCTGATGGGAGCCTTGTTCAGGCACTCAATCCAAAACAGTGGCCTCCCAGCTGGGTGCGTGGTGGCACGCACCTGTAATCCTAGCACTCTGGGAGGCGGAAGCAGGAGGATTGTAAGTTTGAGCCCAGTCTGGGCTACATAGTGAGACCCTGTCTCAGAATAAAAAAGGGCTGCTGGGGATGTAGGTCAGTGTGAAGGCTTTGGGTTCAACCCCCAGAATAACAAAAAAATCCAAAAACAAAAATAAGAAACCGTGGCCATGAATCAAGGCCAGCAGTTTTCTGTAGCTGTTGGTTTCAAGCAGGAGCCTAAAGTGGTATCTTTCTATGGTCTGTTGGCCATTTCAGAACTTTAGAAATGTAATGGTCAATTCACTAGAAATTAACAAATAACTAAATAAATTTTACGAGAGGACTTCAAGATGGCAACTGGGTAGGCAGCGGAGAGAGAACCTCCCAGAGGAATGCCATTCAGACAAAGGAATATAGGAATATAGCAACATGTGAAGGACAGAAGGGAAAGAGGTGGGTATCCTGAACTCAGGAAGGATCTGAAATGGGAATTGAAGCCCTCGGAAAGACTAAGCAAAACCTCTGCTGGAGGAAAGGATCGGAGATCCCCCTGGCACAGTTGGGGGGGGGTGGAGAGGAGAAGGAGGAAGTCACCGCTCCAAGCACACCCATGGCCTGCGCCCTCGTTCCGGCATTCGTAGCTTCAACTTCGGAGGCCCACGCTCACAGAAGCCTCCTGATTTGGCCAGGGGAGAGCGGAGTTCCGAGAGATGGTCCAGGGCTGGAGAGAGGAGGGTGCAGCCAGGAAAGGAGGCATTGGCGGTCGGGAGCAGTTGTCGAACCCAGTGTGAGGATGAGAAGTTGCGACAGCCACTGGGGCAGAGTCCCCACCCTGCGGCAACCTTCCTAATCAGTGCCTGGAGAGAATCAATGCAACTAGTACACAGCCCACCATGCCTGGCTCTGCACCTGCCTCGAGGCGGTGGCCCCCTGCCTCTCTGTTGGGTGAGTGGCTACCGGCAGAGAGCAGCGGGGAACCTCGACAGTGAGCTGTGGCAGCTCCCAGGGATCCGGCCAAGGAGCGGACAGGGGCTGCAGCACCGCAACGGGATGGAGATACAGATGGAGGTGGATTGCGTGGCTCCACGCCCTTCTCACTCCAACACCAGGCAGGAAGCACGAGCTGGGTTGCCGGAACTCAGCTCCCACCCTGAACTCTCTCTGGGAGCAACTTGAGACTCGGCAGCTTGAGCAAGCACCGCCTGTTCCTGGCAACAATGGGACGAATCTACGGACTTCAGGACTCACCCCAGACTATTAATGTGAGCACCAAGAGGATCTCCTTACGGCTTGCACATATGAACCTTGCATGAACCCATAGCAACAAATTAGATGAAAAACAGCAGACTGGGAGTCTGAAAAACAACAACCTACTCTATACAGCAGACCCGAGAAAATCCTCCAACTCTATTCTAGAACTAATCTTTAAACTCAGTTCATACCCTGAACTAACACAGTGAGAACGGGCCAGGGAGATTTCAAGCCCTTATACCAAGCATCGTAAGTTCATCCAATGCCCAGCTGCAAGGGGTGAGGAACAGTAATACTAGAGATCAGGAGGAGGGAGGAGGAGAAGAAAGGGCCTCCGGCATCGAGGCAACGGGACAGAGCTGAACAGGTCACCGACGGGGGTGTGTGCCCCACAGCTGCTCTGCTGAGGGCCCCGCTGAGGGCGCCCCATGGACTGGACTTGCCCCCACCCATAGCACGGTGATGGGGTGGAGCTGGGTGGTCTGCTGTGAGCATAGGTACTTTTCCACCTCCAACCATGGCAGTTTGTATACACCCATGTATGTTATAGTATAGTCTGAGGCAGCTATATCTCTTCCCAAGGTGAGAGTCCAGGGGTATAGATAAACCCAGGAATACAGTTATTATCACAGGGAAGATGACTGATTGAGTGGTAGGGCAATGGAGAGGAAGGAAGAGAAAATTGAATAATCAAATGGGCCATCATCTGTGTAACTGAGTAACATGTGAAGGTAACACTATGTAGGACAGCATCCAGAGCTAATTCCCTTCTATGTTCTCTATAATTTGTATTTCCTCAATCATTTTTGTATTAACAGAAGTGAAGATAACTTTGTTATGCAGCATCCAGTACTGATTCCCTACTATCTTCTCCATAATTTGGTATTTCCTTTAATGTTTGTGTGTTAACTAGTGTGAAGATGATATTATGTAATACAGCATCCAGTGCTAATTCCCTGCTATGTTCTGTATAATTTTGTATTTTCGATATTGTTTATGGCTTGTTCTGGTTCGTATGTCTCCATTCTTTTGTCTTTAAAATAAAAACATTAAAACAAAACAAAAAAACAAAAATAAGAAACCCCTAAAAAAGTGAACTCCCATGAATTTATTTTGCAGAGGACAGACCAGACACGAGATGTAAGAGAAAGAGAAGGACTGAGGTGGAAGCCGTGGGTTTTGCTGCTGCCTGAGATGTGTGGGTTTGAGGAACAGAGGGTGGAGAAGAGGGAGGCGTCTCTGCAGCCTGGTTATCACAACACAGAGCGGGGTGTTTAGATCGTGGAAGGAGTCCTGCATTTTATGAAAAGAAGAAAGAATTTTTAGCTTGAAAAGTGAGCAAGAGAGAGAGAGCAACTTCCACCAGGACAGTGGCTTTAGAATTTAATGAAATGTGCAGAGCCAGGTAGCTTTTCAAAGTAACACTGGATAAGCAAGGCAGCAAGCACATAGGCTGTTGGCACGTATAGTTAGGCAGTAAGCTAGGTTCAGTAATCACAGCATTCTGGGAGGCTAAGGCAGAAGGATCACAAATTTAAGCCCAACCCTGGCAATTTAGTGAGATGCTGTCTCAAAAAGAGAGAGAGGGAGAGAGAGAGAGACAGACAGAGAGAGACAGAGAGAGACAGAGAGAGAGAGACAGAGAGAGAGAGACAGAGAGACAGAGAGAGATGGGGGGCTTGGGATGTAGCTTATGCAAAAGCCCTGGGTTCAATCCCAAGTACCCCCCCACCACACATTAAATCTTTTAGATGACCGGTGATGGTGGCTCAGAGAAACCTGGCTTAGATCTTCCCATCACCTCAGGGTGCACAGCCAGCAGCTTCTCTGCCTCTAACTGGACCACGCAGAAGAGGCTGGCATTTGACAGCCACCATCTTTTAAGAATGGGAGGTGTCCGCTCACAGGACGTCAGTGCCTTTGATCTGAAAGCCACTGAAGCAGATCTGCCCGTATTCCTGGGCCAGCGGAGCCAGTAGCTGGAGGCTGTGACCCACAGAGAGAGGGGTTTTGGGGACTTTGGGACTAAATGATTTGGACAGGTATTTGCAGAGAGGCTGGTTCTAAAGAAAAAAAAAATCCTTGCAAACATTTCAACTCCATTCAGTAGTGATAACACTGGTATCATTATTACTATTTTTATTTCCTTTTATTTCATGTTAGTCACTGCAGTTTTTTTTTAAAGAATAATAAAAAAGAAAGTAAAATTGTTAAAATAAATCATGTTTTAGGTAGGGACATTTAAACTGGAAAGCTCAGTATAAAATTGTCCTCCCATCAGAAGTAGTCTAGTTTTCCTCAGACTGCTGAGCGCGCTGCGGGCAAGCTCGCTCCTCACCTCCTCTACTGGGAGGCCAGAGAAGGGCACCGGCCAGGAATATTTTTATTTTTGTTCCAGAATGTAAAAAAAAAAAAAAAAAAGTAAACATCATTAAAAACAGTTGAAGATTAAGGACAGTGACGGCAACACGCAGACGTGGAGGAAGCTATGGCCCCTGGGTGAAGAACACGCAGCGCTCTTGGCCTGCGGAGTGTGTAGTTAGCACCTCAGCGCGTTTAACACAGTACTCACTGCAGTTGCACCCACAGCCCCAAGAACGTCCCTGGTGGTGTTTTCGTCTCTATCTGGAATAACTGCACAATTCAGGTCTGGGATTGTCCCGTGTTTCCAGTCGCCTGGGACCTTACAGTGTGGACCTGCGCGGCAGAGGCATGTGACTCTAGGGCGCACGATGTTCATGTGTTTTGGGAAGTGGAGAGCTGTAGAATTTGTCAGCCTGTAGAAAGTTTGGGTTTGAGTCACAAGATCGCTTAGGGCCAGGTTTCTGCCCTTTATCTTATCAACTAAGCTCATTTACAGACCTGAAGTATTTTTAAGGGATTTAGGAAATTATTTTAGTTTAGAAATTTTGTTTTTCTTAGTGCACGTTTGCAGCATACACTGATCACATCCTCCCGAGGAGCTGGTGGTCCATGGACATCACACATCTCGGTTCCTTTTTTACTTCCCGTCCCCAACATTGCCACTTTTTTTTTTTTTTTTTTTTGCGGTACCGGGGATCGAACTCAGGACCCTGCGCTTGCCAGGCAGGCGCTTATTCCACTGAGCTATATCCCCAGCAACATTGCCACTTTTGAAGAACCCAGGTTCCCTTTGTCTCGCTCAGTGATTGTCTCTTTAATCATCATCTCTTTTGTAGAATGTTGCTCATTTGGGTTTTGTCTGATGTCCCCTCGAAGGAGTCAGGCTGTGTATTGTTTACTCCTGCCAGGAACAGTCTCTAAGCGAGCTATGTAGTTCCCATTCAGGAGGATTGCACAGGGCAGTGTTTAAGAGGATGGTTGAAAAATAATGATGCCGAGGCGATAGTTTTTCCCCTCTCCCTCTGGAGGCGTGCTGGAATGAACTGACAGTAGATAAACAGGAGGAGGATGTGTGTGTGTGTGTGTGTGTGTGTGTGTGTGTGTGTGTGTGTGTGTGTTACACGCATGCCAGCAAGGAGCCCATGGTGTAATATACCCCAGCTCAATAGGGTTCCGGAGTTTACGCACCCCGTTCCATGGGAAGAGAGGGGTTAGGGATGCAGACAATTTTTAGGGGAGTAGCAAGTGATTTTTAAGGGAGTTCGCTAGGTTTGTAAATGATGCTCTTTGGAATGCAGAATGGTGTGTGACGAGGCTGCCCAAGTGTGTAACAGAGTGCCGTCCTTCTCTGGAAAACCCAGGGCAGGGAGCAGAGGTCTGCATTTTAAGCTGCCACAGTAACAGCTTTTCAGGCATCTGCTCTTCTCTATGTTCCTTTAATTTGAAATTAAAGCACACCAGGTGCTAAATTAAATTAAAGCACCGCATTTTGTGGTAACTGTCCTCAAATTCCTGCAAAGGTTTTCCGACTCACCTTGACCGTCTGTTCCTCAGTTTCCTGTGACTAGAGGCCTCATCCTTGCCCACTCGGTAATCTGTCTGTTAGACCTAAGGACTCATGAGTTTCTGTTTGTTCATGGGGCTGTAATTCCTCATTCTCTTTGATTAGTTGGCACTGGAATTGTCCTAGGTTTGTCTGTTTGGAGCATCTTCAAGTAGCCCCTTGTGCCCTGTGATGTTCCCGCCTCGTTTCTTTTGAGCATCTCCTTATGTGTTAATTCTGAGATGCTCTGAGAACATCTGATACCTGCTCTGCCACAGCCCAGAGGCAACAGTTCTCCAAGGAGCCCTGAATTTTTGTGGCAGTGGTGTGTTAGAGACAAAGATATTGCCATGTCTCTGTTTCTTCTTTTAGGAAACGTGTCAGTTGAAACGGGTAATAAGTGGATGGTAGATGGAGAGATTATAGGTACACGAGAGAGGGTATGGGGTGTGACCTAAAACATGGTAAACATTTACACTTAAAAATGTATTAGAGTAAAAGACAGTTGTCATTAATAACCCTCAAAATAATCTCCCTCTTTTCAAGCACACCTATCCCATCACTGTTGCCACTTCCTGCAGCAGCTCTGGAAGTGTTCTTTCACGGGTGTCTTTAGTTACACTGTCATAGTTGCCTTGATGTTCTGAATTGATTTAAATTATTAACCTTTCATGCCCATTCTCATTTGGGGGAACAGCTATAAGTTACGTGGTGCCAGATGTGGTTAATAAGGTGTGTGAGGACACACTGGCATACTTTCAGGAGCCTGTCTTTCCATTGGATGGCGCTGAGCAGCGGTAGTCACCAATTTTTTTTTATCACACTTGGTGACGACCCTCACGAAAAAGTGCTTCCAGAACTGCTCCAGAGAGTGGCAAGAATGATGGAGTAAGTGTATTCAAAGTGAGGGAAAGGTTTTTGAGGAGGATTTAGGGCAACCTGACCTTCACTACAATACATTTTTAAAAACATCCACTGGATAGTTTTATTTCACCTTGTAGATAATAGATGATATGTGATAGATGGTAGAAATATCTACTCCTGGGCTGAGAGTATAACTCAGTGCCTGCCTGACAAGCACGGGTCACATGTTTAATTCCTGGTACCAAAAAAAAATCCATCCATCCATCCGTCTGTCTGTTTGTCTATCTATTAGATAGATATCTCCTCCTCCCAAGACTTTCTCTCTCTCTCTCTCTCTCTCTCTCTCACACACACACACACACACACACACGCGCTTGTACACTTGTATCCATGCAGAGATTCACACATATGTGTAATTCAGATGCAGTGAATTCACATTCCAGCTCTTGCCTTTCTGAACTCCATGGTTGTACCTTCCTGTCCTCCTCAGTGAGAACCTGATTCCCAGCCACATTCACCCCTCTGCTCTTTTTGCTTAGTCCCACAATCATCTAGTTGTCTGGCCTTTGGAACTGGAAAAATCAAAATGACTAAGGCAGACATGGAATTGCACACCTGTAATCCCAACATGCTTTGGAGGCAGTGGCAGGAAGATTGCAAGTTCGAGCTCAAACAGGGCAATTTAATAAGTTAGCAAGACTTGTCTCAAAATAAAAATGGGTTAGGTATGTAGCTCATTGTGAAGGTCTTAGGTTCAATGCCCATACTACCAACAAAACAAAACAAATCAAATCAAACTGCTTAATGACATCAGCATGTGGTTGGCATGCACCCCACACATGAGAGATGCGTGTGCCTGCTTCCACAGGTCCCAGGTAAGGTCCCTTGTCATCGGCCTCCCCCCAGATGATTAGCTGTTGTTCGTTCTCACAGTTTCTCACTGTTTTTGTTTCTTGTTAGTGTTTTGAATGTATAGAATTTTTAAAAGTAGACGGCACGTCCAGAGAAAGGTCTTCCCTCTGGCTGCCGTCCGCCTGCTCCTCTCGAATCCCTACCTCTGTTTGTTTTCCCGGTTTGTCTTTCCTTTTAAAAAAGATAAACAGGTATGTGTGTATTTATTTCTCCTCTCATACATAAAAGCAGCATATGACAGAGGCTATGTTTTTGTTCTTATCTCTTGGCAACCCTTCCATCATCATTTGGAGAGCGCTTCTTCTTTCTTTTTTACATAGCTGCATGTTACTCTCGTGTGTATATGCTGCATACTTTACTCAACTTGTCTCCCACCAGCGGGCATTAGGTGGTTGCCAGCATTTTGTGATTATAATGTTGTGTGTGTGTTCTTGTTATTGGAGGTGCATCTTCAGAGCAAGTCCCAGAAGTGGAATTGCTGGGCTCAGGGGCAAAGGCAGACGTACCTGAATAACAGGAAAGCGACCTGTGTGCTCCTACGGCTGCCTGCACGCTTAGTGCTTCTGGATCTGTCACTGCCGACACCACACTCAACACACAGATATTCTGGGGCCAGACATGTGGGGTTGTCTCTGCTCACAAGCAGTTCTCCAGCAGACAGCAGCTGGGGTCTCACCATTGACTGCCACCCTGACATTATCTCCCGGGAAATATACAGCACCATTTTCCATAGTTGAAGTCTCAGTCCCCAAGACCGTCCCCGACTTCAGAAACTCGTTGTACACCCCACGTGGTTTCTCCTGTGCTTTGTGTGACCTGGCTAGAAATCAAGGCTTCCAAGATTTCCTTCTCTGCTTGGGTTAATTTGCTAGAGAAGTCCACAGGGCTCAAGGTTAGGCTTTACTGTGGTTGCTGATTTACTACAAAAGGTAGGTATTAAAGGATGCAATGGAAGAGCCAGGTGCAGGAATGTGTATGGCCAGGCTGGGAAGCTGCTGGGGCAGGAGCTGCTGTCCCCATGGAGCTGGGGCAACCTCTGGCCTGACACATGGATTCTGAGTCTTCACCAACCCAGAAGCTCTCTGAGTCTGCCCCGCACAGCCATGCCCCCTTTGTGGTCTAGATTAGCTCTGTTTTGCAAACTGCCCCTTAGAAAGCCCTCCTTCATTTCCGCCCTTTGGCCAGCACTGTAAATTCTAAACAAAACTGCCTTTAATTGATGGAGATGCTAACTGCAGTGAACAATTACTGGAAAAGGACCTAGATCAACACTGGTCCAAGATCCTCTAATCAGTCATTTTCTTTAATGTTTTAGAAGCTGGGACATTGGTGTTCTTCAGGTAACACCAGGATAAGGACCAAGGACTTGCTAATCTATTCTTTAATTAAAAGTGGAAAAATCTTGACTTGCAGGGATGTGGTGTGTTTGTCTAGAAAATTAAAGGGATTGGCCTAGGAGACTAAAGGTGACTGTTCTCACAAAGATACTCCTGTAAAGCAGAAAGGCTAGCATCCCCGGGAGCGGGGGGTGATGGTTATGGAGTCTGGATGCGTAACTCAGCATACAGTCTCCCTGCTTTTACCCACTGCCTTCCCTCCCCTGTCCTTAACATCCTGTCCGTGTACCTGTGTTCCCTATGCTGTGCTCTGAGAAGACCCTCTCCCTCACCCTGTCTTCTTCTTCTGTCTTCTGTCTTCTCAGGGTGTTGGGCCTTGAATAAACCTGATTTGTTTCCTATTAAGCTTAGACTCCTGACTATTTGGCTTTCAGATGCCTGGGGTCTTGGGTCTGAACAGTTCCCTGTGGGTTTTCCTAGAGACTTCATTACTTAGCCAGGGTTGATTAAGTCATTGCTTATCACCGATCAATTCAATAGTTAGTTCCTCCCACTCCCTGGAGGTTAAGCTGGAGGAGGTGGGTGTTTAGGAGGGAAGACTAGAATTCCCAATCCTATAATCTCAAGGTTGGTTCCCCTGGCAACCAGTCTGCATTCTGAGTCTGTCCAGGAGCCAGCTATCAGCCTGCTCATCGCAGACAAGATTCCAGCCAGATACTGTGGAGACTCAGAGGGCTTTGGGGGTTGCATGCCAGGAAACAGGGGCCAAAACCAAATGTATATTTCTTATTATAAATCACATCACATACTTTTGTTTAGCTATTGTCTAATTCACCTTCCTGGTGGGGGAGTATTCCATTTTTGAAGTCACAAAATAAATGTTGGAGATGCCTGTTTTCCTACAGCCTTATCAAGAGGGTATTACTGTTCCATAGTGTTATTGGATAATTATATTGGATATGTATGAGTGCTGTTGATTTTTAACTTTTAATTTTGAAATAACTATAGATTAACTGGAAATTGAAAAATGGTACTCAAAGGTATAGTATCAAGAATGTAGCCAATTTTATCTTTTGTAATGTCTATCCAGTTGTCCAAACACCATTTATTAAAAGGATAATCTCGACTCCAGTGGTTCGAGATGTCCCATGCATCTTGTATGGCATTTTTGTCTGTAGAGATAGAATTAATTGAGTTCTATCTCACCCTTTCTCTATTCACAGTATAGTATCAGACTCTTCATGGTACGGATTTTTCTAGTATATGTTAAGATCTGAGATCTTGTTGACATTGAGACATTTGGACCCAGAATAACAGTCCAAACTTAGGAGTATTTCACTGAGGTTTTAAAAAAATAGGCTTAAAATTAGCATGAAAATTTGTAACCTAAATAATTTTTACAATTATAATTTCTTAATCTATTGTCTTCTAATGTTATTATCAGGTGGTGATATCTAATATAAATGAATGCAATTGATTTTTTCATTTTAGTTGTAGTTTGAAAGGATTGTGGGTTGGCAAGAAGTTACAACAACAGTGCCGAGAGGTCTCACACAGCCTTTGTCCAGGTTCCCTACAGTGGCATCAAAGTACGGTTCACTGCCCAGACTGAGCCGCTGACACTGGAGCGATCCACAGCCTCCTTCAGGTTGTACCATTTCTATGCACTCATTATGCGCGTGTGTGCATGTGTGTGTGTGTGTGTGCGCGCACACGTGTGTATACACTGTCATATGTGCAGATTTGTGTAGCAACCATCATCATCAAGAAACAGAGCCACAGGCTTCCCCTAAGTCCTGATATCTGGCTGCTGACTATGTCACCAGCGCTAGGCTGGGCGTGGTGGTGCATGCCTGTAATCTCAGCACTTGGGAGGCAGAGGCAGGAGGATTATTGTGGGTTCAAGACCAGCTTGGGCTACAAAGTGAGCTCAGGCCAGCCTGGACCACATAGCCAGACCCTGTCTCAAACAAACAAACAAACAAACAAAACCTCCAAACAACAACAAAACCCCAGCACCAATGGAACACTCCAGCACTAGCAACAGAATGCACGGCACCCCCTGTGCACGTGGACCTGCCCTTGGACAGGCCGTAGATTGGGCCACAAAACAAGTCTTAACAAATTCAAGAATATTGTGATAGTATTGGGAAACTTTTCTGACCATAATGGAGCAAAATCAGATAGCTCAACTGAAACTGAAAAAAATTTAAAAATGTGTGGAAATTGAAAAACACACTCTGAACAGCAACCAGTCAAAGAAGCTACAAGGAAACTAGAATAAATTTTGAGACAAATGAAAATGAATTTACAATATACCAAAATTTATGGGATCTGACCCTGAATCAAGGCCAGCAGTTTTCTGTAGCTGTTGGTTTCAAGCAGGAGCCTAAAGTGGTATCTTTCTGTGGTCTGTTGGCCATTTCAGAACTTTAGAAATGTAATGGTCAATTCACTAGAAATTAACAACTAAATAAATTTTACGAGAAGACTTCAAGATGGTGACCGGGTAGGCAGCAGAGAGAGAACCTCCCAGAGGAATGCCACTCAGACAAAGGAATATAGGAATATAGCAACATGTGAAGGACAGAAGGGAAAGAGGTGGGTATCCTGAACTCAGGAAGGATCTGAAATGGGAATTGAAGCCCTCGGAAAGACTAAGCAAAACCTCTGCTGGAGGAAAGGATCGGAGATCCCCCTGGCACAGTCGGGGGAGGGGGTGGAGAGGAGAAGGAGGAAGTCACCGCTCCAAGCACACCCATGGCCCGTGCCCTCGTTCCGGCATTTGTAGCTTCAACTTTGGAGGCCCACGCTCATAGAAGCCTGCTGACGTGGCCAGAGGAGAGCGGAGTTCCGAGAGCTGGTCCAGGGCTGGAGAGAGGAGGGTGCAGCCAGGAGAGGAGGCAATGGCGGTCGGAAGCAGTTGTCAAACCCAGTGTGAGGGACAGAGATCGGCTTGCTGGCGGCGGAGACGCCCGGCAATCCCGCGTTTCGCGCGTGTCGGGCGAGCCGCGTGGAGGGCGCCGCCGGAAGCGGAGAGAGGGATTTGCTGGGCCCTGGCGCCCTGAGAGCACGGCTGGCTCGATCCCTCCCACCTCCCGAGCCGGCGCAGCCCCCCGGCGACTCCCGACAGAGATCGGCTTGTTAGCGGCGGAGACGCCCGGCAATCCCACGTTTCGCGCGTGTCGGGCGAGCCGCGCGGGAGAGAGGGATTTGCTGGGTCCTGGCGCCCCGAGAATACAGACAGCTCGATCCCTCCCGCCCCCCCCGACCCGGCGCAGCTCTCCGGCGACTCCCGACAGAGAGCGGCTCTCTGGCGGCGGCAACGCCCAGCGGTCTCACGTTTCGTGCGCATCGGGCGAGCCGCGCAGAAAGCCCCAAAGGATAGACTGGCACCTT
>PVLD010012057.1:0-62172 GCA_004027595.1 Dinomys branickii | reverse complement strand
AAGGGCCATGGGGCCTGCAGCACCGATGGGAAGGGCCATGGGGCCTGCAGCACCGATGGGAAGGGCCATGGGGCCAGCAGCACCTATGGGAAGGGCCATGGGGCCTGCAGCACCTATGGGAACGGCCATGTGGCCTGCAGCACCGATGGGAAGGGCCATGGGGCCTGCAGCACCGATGGGAAGGGCCATGGGGCCTGCAGCACCGATGGGAAGGGCCATGGGGCCTGCAGCACCGATGGGAAGGGCCATGCGTCCATCCCCACTCCCAATGCTCCATCCACCCCTCTTCCATTTCCTACTTCTCCCATCCTCTGAGCTCCATCTGTCCCTCAGACAGGACAAACTCTTCTCTGCTTATGAGTTCTTTTGCTTGTTCTTTTGTGACTGAAACATCTCTTTGTTTCAGTCTCAGCTATAGAATTCTTTCCTAAAATGAGTTTCTCCTGTACCCAGTCTCCATCATTCTTGTGACATTTAAAATTTCTTCAGTTTAAGATCACCAAAATCTGTCTCTCTAGTGAGCTTGGTACCCAACTACCTGCTTCTCTACATGTGTATCTGAATCTTTAGACTATAATATCGGTGATGGCAAGGACCTTACCTGTTTTGTAATGCATTTTTCATTAATAGGGGCCTATTGTTATTTATTATTCTATATTCTAGCACTAAGCTAGAGCCTTGTGTGCTATAAGCATTCATGGAAAGGCCAAGGAAGGAATTTTATTGCTTATTATTCAAAGTGAATTTTCCCAGTATCGTACCAAGGAGTGGCTTCCCGGCACTATGGGGATTAGAGAGTCCCTGCTATTGCAGTGGGTGGAGGGGCACAGACCCATGTATGCCGTGTGCTGAAAGCACTTGGTAAACAGCACAGAAGCTCACGCACACAGAGCAACCATGGCATGAGGAGAATGCATCCATGTAGGGCACGGTCATTATACATGGATAACAGAGGTGGAAAGTTACAGTGCCTCTTCACGCGGATGGTCAGGGGCCATTGCTTTCTGTACATTGCTGTATCTTCGCAGATAATTGGTCCTTCAGCTTGTATATTTATCATCAGAGGAGCCTTTCGAACCACAGATTCTGGCTCAGCAGCTTGACCATGGCGCCTGAGATTCTGATTTTCCCTGAAGTTCCCTGGCCCTGCCCGTGGGGCCAGCATTTGGAAGCATGAATAATGAGAAGTTAGTGTCTCTGGTTTGCACATGCAGATGCGTGGGCACAGTCCTGGTGTTGTGAGGACCGCTGGCACTGCGACAGGCCACGGTGGTCATGCGGGCAGGGCGCAGCGCCCTTCTGTGGCATCTGTGAAAGGTTCCTGGCGAAGTGGTGCAGGACGTACTGTCACTTTCACTTCCGCATGTATCTGTTCTTAGCAAGAAGAGAGCTGCTGCCCCAGGCAAGGCAGTGGTGCCACCTGACCCCGGGATGCCCACAGTGCCAGGCAGCGAAGGAGAGGGAACACCTCCCCACACACCTTTCATCATCTCATAAAGACCCCGTGTCTGCTGCCGCTCTGGTTCTAACCAGGTGGCTCCCTAAGGGCTGTTTGGTTTTACAGGGAAACTGATCTCGGATGGCTTGGAGATGGATGTAGGCACAACCTGTTCTAACGGGAAGCAGGCTGCTGGAAGGAGGAAGCTCTCACTCCTCTGTGACAGGCCCCAGGGGTGTCGGTGAGTCAGAGATGCATCTGGCAGAAGGAGAAGATCCCCAAGAATCTGCACATTAAGTTTAGCAAGCGTCTAATTTGAAACATCTTTCTGGGTGTAAAAGTAGTGCAAAGAATAATGATGGAAGGTGGGCATATTTTGACTGCTTAACTGAAAACTTCTTTACGGATTAACAGGACAAACATGCACTCTGGAGACAGGGGATGGGGGCTGTATTTAATTTGCTGCAGGTGCTGTGCAGGACTTGGATAGACAGTGCTGTGTTGATCAGACAGGGTCGTGATTACTGCCTTCTGCCCACAGTGAACATTCAGAGGAGACAGGCTTTGCAAAGTACCTGGGAGGGCTGTTCTGGGAACATGGCAGCCAAAGCCTGACTCACGCTGTCCCCACTGTTACCCTGTCATCAGGCCACTGGACTGTCCTGAGGGGAGCAGCTACAGGCCCCATACGCAGATGGTGCTACTGGCGAGAGTGGCGTCGTGCAGAAGAAACCCAGTACTGGGACTTCTCCCATGCAGGCCAGGGCACACTAGAGACAGACGGAGCGAGAGGGGAGGGCAGCGACTCAGGGTGGAGGTCCTCAGGAACCAGGACAGCCCCTGAGTGCAGAGTCGCTTGGGGAGTGAGAGGTGGCTCGAGGGTGCTCAGCGCAGGACGGGACGAGAGCGGTAGAGACAGCACATCCTCCTGCAGGACCTCAGCAGGGAGCTGGCTCGGAGCCATCTGTCCTGGGGAGGCAGGGAGGGACTCACGGTCTCTTCACCCCCGTGAGAACTCTGCATTTACAGGGTTACGGCAGAGCCCCAGTGAGCAGCTGGAAAAACAAACAAACAAACAAACAAAGAGCTGCCCCTCTCTGTGGACCCCAAGCCACAAAGAAAGGTGCAGAAACCCCAACAGAACCCACCCCGAGTGAGACAGAGCTTCTGGAGGGACAGAAAGGAGAGTCAAAGAGAAGAACGAGGGCATGTTTTAGAGTTCAAATGTGAATTTCACAGCTGCATAACTCAGTGTACGAAGAGAGGAGAGAACGATTTCTCTTGGAACTGGAGTCACCAAATTGAGTTGAATCCTGAAGATCAAGCTTAAATATCCCAAAGTACAGAGGGAGATGAAAGTTGAACGTACAGACTGGAAAATACAGGCAAGGTAGCGGGCAGATCCAGGAGAATCAAAAAGGGAGAAATAGAGATCACGAGAGCAGAATGGAGCAGATAAACTTTTAACGGTTCGTGTTTCCTCTGAGAAGCTGCTAGTGGCCAGGCGGGGAGGCTCACCGATTCCAAACAGGCTGCGGAGCCCTTGCCCAGGGTCCGTGCCTGCCTGTGCGGATTCCCACAGGACTGCAAGCTGGCCAGCACCCGTCCAGGGAGCAAGCCCTCTGTGGTGGAGCAGAACATAACATGGATCCTGGACCTCTCACAACTGAATGAGATGAAAAGACAGAACAGAAGACTACAGGTCATGAGAAAAGTGCTGCCACACAAAACCTAAGCCTACTAATGGGCTGTTAGTTTGTGAAGGCAACAATACGAGGGGTTCGCAATACCCTTGGATGGTAAAACACGTATCAGGAAATACATTTTTCAAAAATTAATTTGTTATAATATTATGTACTTATAAACTCCCTAGAATCCCAATAAATTTGTAGGTGAAAGTAACTTATACTTGCGGGTTATTACTAGAAAGTAGGGAAAAGTGGGTAAAATAACCTTAAACACATATAGCAGATTTAGTACCAAAATACAGCCAGGTACATAAATTAGGAGAATAACGTGTGTCTCTTTTTAAGATATCAAAATACTAAAAAAAAAAAAAAGGTTTTGTAACCATGTCAACATGATATTGAAGGGCTGGGGATATAGCTCAGTGGAATAAGCGCCTGCCTAGCAAGCGCAGGGTCCTGAGTTCGATCCCAGTACCGCCAAAAAAAAAAAAAAAAAAAAGAAACAAAAGGGGAACATGATACTGAAGTAGAGTAACAAATTGTGAACAAAATAGAAAAATCCAGCAAAGACCTACCACATAAACAAATCAATCACATTTGCCAAAACTAATCTTACACTGGTGAATAAAAAGGAATCTCTTATTAAGGGATGGTAGATCAACTGGCTATTTATCTTAAGATAATTAAAACTAAGCACATCTTAAGCCATATTCAGAGTACAGGTAGATTAATATTAAATTCAAATACAATAAGTATTTTCTAAGAAACACTGTGAATGTAGGCAAAACTAAGAGAATGTTTCTTAACTGAGACAGAGAGAGCAGAGACAAGAAGATAAACATCTTGATTATTAAAACTAATAGTTAAAGCATTTAAAATGTGGAATTCCTAAAAGGCATAAAATCCTATAATATTGATTCATAAATATGTCAATAAAAAACTGTAATTCACATTTCACACAAAGAAATAATATATATAATGTATCAAAAATCTTCCACATATTGACAAATAAAGAAAAATAATAAGAAAATAGGCCATATAAATTGATAGGCAGTACAGAGGAGAATATGCCCAAATAACCAACAAATCCACGGAAAGATTTCAAATAGTGCTCACAGTAAGAAAATGTGAAATTAATGACATATGTACCATAACTAGGTTGGAGACATGTCTGAATCACTTGTTGCTGGCAGGTTCATAGGGCAACCGGAATTCTATGTGTTCTTCATAAAATTATAAGATTTTGTAGCTTTTTAGAAGTCAACCTGACCATACCCATGACAATGTAAAATACGTGCAGTCTTTAAAGTAGTGTGTACATCCTTAGAAACTATCCCCTAGATCAGCACACAAAATACGTATGTAGAGGATTTTCACGTTAGCCTTGTACATGGTAACTGAGAACTGGCAACACGGCTGAGGTCCAACATGAGTCAACTGATAACCGTGTCTGTTTCCATGCACTCATCTGAGACAGGAATACCAGTGGACACAGATCCCTTCCTTTAGTATTGCTCAGGGCAACAGCAAAATCCAGGAAGGTGTGTAAAATGGAGCAAATTCAATATGCTAAAAGAAAAGCAATTTCACATATAAAAATATACTAATGTTACAGGTGCTCTGAAGAATTTCATGGCACTGGGCTTGGCGGCCAGGCCTGCAGTCCCAGCTGCAGGAGAGGCTAAGGCAGGAGGATATGAAGTTCAAAGCCACCTGGGGCCTGGACCATTTGGTGAGCTCTGTATCAAAATAAAATGTACAAAGGACTGGGTGTGTTGCTCAGTGGCAGAGTAGCCATGGCCTCAATTTACAGGGCTGAAAAGGAAAAGACTCTGGGTACTGAAAAGTTATCCAAGATGTGTTTTCTCTGAGGACCCAACATGTAAAAGAAGACACAAAGGGTATCTTAGAGCTGGTTCTGGTGCTGTGCAAAGGGAGAGGGCAGCTGCAGATGGAGCGGACCAAGAGCAAGCTGTGCATTGGGAAGAGTTTCAGTGGGCCCTGGGGTGGGAGTGGGACAGGGGGATTCTACAACAGGACCTGTGGGAAGAAGAGCAATTCACTCAGGATGAGCTTGGCGGCACCGGAGGGCCACAGTGAATGTGGTCGGTTCTCAGCCGCCACAGCGTGGCCATTCAAAGGAGAAATGAATGCAGACAGTGGCAGCGATTTTGGAAAGAAGAAAAAAGATTCAAAATATATTCTGTGTCCCACTGAAAAAAAAGTCCACATGTGCTGTGTTACGACGCTATGACAATGCACAGCATTAGACAGGGCGTCCCTCAGAGGTACAGTACAGCTCCAACCTGTGTGAAGCCCACCACCGCAAACAAACAAATAACACAAAAGCAAACAAAAAGATGAGTAATATTGGAAAACATAAATTTTATAAGTATTTTATAAAATTTTGTAAATATTTGGAAAATGATAAATTTTGCTATGACCCTTTGTATACAACATGCATTTTGAAAACATAAAAATAATACCAGCAAAGAAAATAAAATGGCAAAAAAAAATGACAAAATGTTAATGGCAAAGTTTGTACAATATATTTTGTTCACCTAGCTATGGAAGGAAAGAAAAAATATGTATGAATATGTTTGTACATGAGTCCGAAGAGTATCGTGATTTCTATTCATTGTCACGTTTCATGGTCTCCAGGTTCTCTCTAGTAACTAAAAATTGCTCTACTAAGTAGACAGGAGGACAAAAGCCGCTTGTCCTCAGACAGTTTCTGGCCCTCACTCAGATGGCGAGGAATCCACATTAGCTTTACCATCTGCATTCTGATGACAAGCTATTTTAAGTGCTTTTTTTCTTTAAATCTCTCAATATGTAAATATAGTTAAATTACAAAGAAAGCCCTAGATTTTAATTGGCCTCAGAGTTCAAAAGGGATTTCTTAGTTTTAGTTCGCTTGGCTAAAATGTTGGACAAGGCTACTGAATGCAACATATCATTATTGTTTGGAGTTAGACTGCCAGAGAAGATTTCAGCTGGAAAAAATTCGTAAGTCATGAGAAACTGACTATAGTGAGCATTTAATAAAAATTTAGAAATCTGTCTATGTGAATGATAAACATTTTTCTTAACACAGAAGCGAAAGCATTAAGAGACCCAGTATGAGTGGGATAGAAAGTTCCATCAGAAACCCAGAACTGCAACAGCTCGGGGTTATTTGTATTCATAAATTCTCGACTGTCTGAGAAACTGGGAAGTGTGTTTTTTCCACATGTGAAATATTAACTTTAGATATAGCTATATATGATATACGTGCTCATAGTGTGTATATAAGACATACAGCTTAAGGTATTACATATTTTTTAAAGTCTTCCAAACTCTTTATCTTGCAAAACTTTAATATGCACTGAAATATATGTAAGTATACTCATTAAACATTAATGAGGAAAATCTCTTTACCTATAAAGGTGTAATAAAAGTATACATTATGGGATACATCAACATTTCACTCAAGTGAGTATTCTGCATTGTTAGTCATTTTTTAAAAAGAGAAACAAGGTAACAACAACAAAGGTAAAATCAAAACAACACAAAAATAATAAAAGTGATACAGAATTTCAAAATAAGATGATAGGAAATTAACAATGGTTGTTACATTATATACTGTTATCCTCAACGAAGTTGCTCAGATTGCCAGATGTAAGAATGGGAATGGGTATGTGTTAGTTTTTTGTATCTCATTTAAAACTGTATTTCTGTAGACATTTCTTTCTAGTTTAGCACATAATTTGTTATATAATATAGCAAAATAATATTCATCTATATGCATATTTTTACCTTTCTTTGGATTATTACATGGATTTAAAAATTATGGAGAAAATCTGAGCTATAAGAAACAAAACAAACAAAATGAAACTATTATTAAGCAGAGGATTTAGGAGAATATTTTATAAATTATATATTTATATATTATGCATATGTACATATCTTTGAATATATCCAAGTATATTTAATTGTATAAACATTTTAAATTATAAGTACTTACAATTCTTATACATACACTTAAACATCTTTTCACAAAAATTAGAAATAAAATGTCAGGCAGCCATAGAAACCAAAGAAAATTTCAAGTATTCATCTTACTCTTTGTTTTTCTGACAATACTGTAATTAAGGTAGTTTCTTTTTTGTAAATCCCCGGAGCAATTGGGTGACCTTAGCTTTTAAGCTAAGTAAATAGTTCCCTTGTTTACACTGTTGGAATTTGGCAATTTAAAAAAAAAACTACAATATTTGGAAGATAAATTGATGCCCAACCTGTTTGAACTACTTTATATTCCAAAACAATAGAACAGGAAAGTAATGAGATTTTGCTGAGCTATGTATTAACTGGTTACAGGACAGTGGTTTGGTAAAAGAACACTTGACTCAATTAATTCATCGTGTGGATATTCGATAAATGCCACCAGGATAAAATTAGACTGAAAGGAGGAATTATGAAGCCAACTTTTCACTTGTTGAATTATGTAAATTTATCACTTTACATCTAAAACTAGTGGTTACAAATTTGCAATTAATTGTATATTTTATTGACTTGAAATGTTGAGAAAAACAGCATAAAGGACTTCTTAAGTTTCAGCTTGCCTAGATTTTGGCTTACATTCATTCTGCAATCTCATCATCAGCCTCAACTATCTTAGTGAATTGTGTACACATCTTAGTTTCTTCTGCTGTGGCCATCCACGCAGACCCACAAGCACAGCGGGACAACACGAAGCAATAGTGGCAAGAACTTTGCACAGTTTTGTGTACAGACATCTGGCCTGGAGGAACAATGAAGGATTAGGGTTTCCATCTCTTTCAGACTAGCCAGCACCTGAAAGATAAACAAAAATTTCTAAAAATTTCCCACTTTTTCATTTGGGTTGGTAATAGAAAAGAAGTAAGTTAAGGAGTAAGGAGTAAGTTAAGCTGTAAAATAGTGTCCTAGCAGTGGGGGCAGAGAGAGCCTCTAGAGTCAGTGACCACGCCCATCACTTCTCAGATGAAAGGAGACCAGCCTCCCTCTGTGCGTACCGCGTACAGAGGGTGGGTGCAAGGTTTGACCTCAACTTCCACTCTTGCTTGTGTTTACATCTTTTGCAAACTGATTTGTCCCCAAGACAGACACGTAGGTACAGACCTGCTATTTCCTTTGTTGCCCACCTTGGTGGTGATGACAGAATGATTTTAGATGGCAAACAAAATACAAGGGGTCATTATTATTATTTTAGTACTTGTTAGAAAAGTACAATGGCACTCTGAATTGTGATGTTATTGATTTTGCAAGGATGAGGCTGATTTAATATTGTTTTAAGTACAATCGGTCACATAACAAATTTAAATAACAAAAATATTACTTTATAGTGGTATAGACGATGGACATAGGGACAGCAGTCTAATGACTAAAAGCAATTTTAAAATTTTGTACCTTTTCTTATTTTGCTGGTAACAGAAAGCGATTTCCACTGGAAGACCCATCAGGGTGTTGGCTCTTGGGGAACTCAAGTCTGTGAAATGATTTCTAAATTAATCACATGCTCAGAACTCTGATGACTGTAAATTCGCTAGAACTCTAAATTATTGAGCTAAAATATAACAGAAGGAAGGACTCATACAATTGATTAGTTAACACATGTTCTTTAGTTTTTCCCAGAGTAAGGCTTTTGAGAGAAAATGATTGGCTCTTTTTATTGTGCTGGTAGACCACCTTCTCTCCACATCCTGGTCAACTTTGGTCCACGCTCACCATTTCCCTTTTTGGCTAAGGTAAAATTCTTACAAGAGTTTCCATGCTTCTGTCTGTGTCCCTGATGACTATACTGTACAATGTTGGAAGATTTTTTTTTACATAAAACAGTTCTGATAACTGCCACCTCAGCTTGAAAATACATCTCGCCATGACATTTTTTGCTTAAAGAATAGTCACAAAGTTTACGCTACCTAGTGTGACCCCTGGCCCCTTCTGTGTTTGCTCCACGCACATTGGGCCATTTTCGGCTCCTTGGAGGGGCTTGCTTCTCGATTCTGTCCAGGGGCTGGAGCAGCTCAGGGCCTGCTTGTGTGCAGTCAGCGTTTCCTGAGTGCTGCTATGTAGCATGTGCTGAGCAGGCAGAGTGTAAACCAACACACTTCTGCATCGGTAGGATTTGTGGCTCATTGAAAGAAAGACTGTAAAGAAGTAAAGCAGCGATTATGTGGTTAGAATCATTCAGTCCTTTGAAAAGAAAAAGAAACTCAGATGACGTGGAAGAATTACAGGGGCTGCTCGTGTACAAGTGTACGAAGATGACGGAGAGAGCTGACATCGCGGGAGAGGCCAGGAGCCTGAAGCCCACGGGCGTTGGCTTCCTGAGGTGCTGGAGCAGGTCATCGCAGTCCTCAGGCTCACGACAGCACGCGCGCGTGATGGCACTGCTCCAGAGGGTGCTGCCTTTCATTTGCATTCGTTCTTAGTTGTTCTTCCCTTGATGCTTCGGGGCAATCTCATATCAAAATCAAAACTGAATCCCGTCTGCAAAGCCCTTCTGCTGTGTGAATCAGCATATCCCAGGCTGCGGGCAGTAGGACATGGGCATAGTTACGGAGGGGGTCATTGTTCTGCAAACCACTCTACCCAGCCACCAATCACCTACTCAGCTTCTTTTCTAGTCTCCCGACCTGGGTGATATGGTCCTCCGTGTCCTCTCTCCAAACTTTGTGCTGTTCTGCCATCGCCCACACCACCCAGCAAGGCTCTGTCACACAAATATTCTCTCTCCCAAAATGTAATCAGCAAGGCCACACATGACCAGTTTTCAGATTCCTAGCCACACACAGTGCCTGGCACATAGTACCACTTTATAATTAAAGTGAATATCCTGTTTGTCCACTTGCAGGAATGGTGGCCGTCACGGTTAGTTACCAGTACTTGCTGGGCAGTGATTGCAGTTAAGGCAGGGATTCTGCTGAATTTTACCTATAGCCAAGCATTGTGTAGCCAGTCAGAATAGGAGGCAGTAGAGAAGAGGTTGCTTTGGCTAAGAGACTTTCAATCCTTTGAGGACTGTGTTGTGCACCTAGGAGAACACGGGGACAGGAGTTCGGTTCGGTTTGAGCAATGACCAGCTTTTTTGCAAAACATGAAGGTAGCAACTGACCTGTGGCAGAGCTTTGACATTTCCAGGGGGAATAGCTTGGCTCTGTGAAAATGTCACCTAGCTTTTGGTAATTTGGTTGAAACTAGTATTAGTGATAAATGTATAGTCTTTGCAGGGGATACCGGTGGGTTGGGTGATAGGAGGCCAGAGGGATAGTACCTTGGCCGCAGATCACAATGTTTGCACTGAAGGCTGTATACCAAAGGTTAAAATTCTCTTCCATGGTGTGTTCTTTCCCCCAGGAATGCATCTTTTCTAATTGGTGACATTATACTTTTCCTATTTGTGGATAAGTTACATTTTACTGTGGATGTTTCCTGGGATTTGTGACTAGGCTCTGGGGTTTGTTATGAGCTTTCAGCTTGCTGTCAGGTTTTAGATCTTGTAATCTTCAGTTCCAACAGATGGTGACTCTTTCTGGAGGTTAGATGAGCAATTAAAATGCTGTCTGGTCGCTTTGTGACAGTGCATATGCTGTGCACATTTCATGCTAAATGTGGACAAATCACACATCTTCTTGCCTTCTTTTCCTCTTTGGGAATTTAGGAATAGAAATATTCATTCTTTCCGACTGCTGTGAGGAATGAGTCACCAAAAAATGTGACATCCAGCCCAGTTAATATCCACTAAAGCTCAGCAAAGCCATAGATCCTCAAACCGGCTTCTAAAAGTCTGTCCTCACTGAGGTTTACAGCACGGTCAAGTACGCTGTAAATTAACCTTGAAGAAACCAATGACCCGGAAGTACTTCTAGATGTGCTTTAAAGACAAAGGGGTCCAGTAGGGCCATTATCTTCTACTTTCTTACCAGTTGATGCACGTCTTTGCCTTGGCTGAATTTTTAATGGAACACAGATAATGAATTAATTCTGGCTTCACTACCTAGGGCTCTATTAAAAATCAAATGAGGGACTGACTTATACTGGAACTAGAAATGATATTCTTTAAATTCAACATGCTTTTATTGACCAATGGGAAAGTTCTATACTTAGTATGGAGGCTCAATGTGTTGAATCAAAAATAAATAACGCCATCTTTGCCCAGAAGGAGTTTACAATCAATTTAGAACAGATAGAAATACACTACCAGTGCCTGGAAGGCCCTCAATAATAAACACTTCATTAAACAACTGTGGAATGTCACGACAGGCTAAGGAGCAGTACTGGATCCCAGAGCAGGGCCGGTTTTGAGCCGTGTCTTAGAGAGGACCTGATAAAGGGGGCAGAGCTGAAGACCAGCTTTGAACAGAGTAAGTTGGTTCTGAGAGGAGGAATTTTTGCTCTTGGTACTGGTACCTTCTGGGTTGCAGATGTGGAAAGTCATTTGGTGGAACCAGGAGGCTTGGGCTTTGCAAGGTTGGAGGTCATGATATGCAGTCCGAGGAGGTGCGCAGGATATGGAGTGGGGAAGGAAGGTGAAGGCCCAGTTGCAGAGACTGTGCACACAGAAGCACTTGTAGGAAAGGGGAAATACTGGTGTCTGAAAATGCAGTGTGTGAGTGAACTTCTCTCTGACTTGTAATGTTCTCCAGTGTTTGTGGAATGTTATGCGGGGAAAACACCCCGCTATACTTGAAAGCTCTTACTTGGTGTCTCTGAAGCAGAAGCCAGGAAGTGACGCCATGTTCCTCTCCTTCCTGCTAGTTGCTGGGGGCTCGCTCTAGAACGTCCCTATAGGGGCTGGGCATGCTCACATGCTTAGTTCTGAATGTCTGTCTTAGATTGTGGTTAAAAAATTGATTGGGGGTGGGTAGAGAACAGAATGAGGGATTAAATTCTGATCCAGCAGAAAGATGAAAACAGGGCATTGTCTTAGTGACTTTTCTCCTTGCTGAGGCAAAATACCAGACACCCAAAGTTAAGGGAGGGAAGGCTTATGTAGCTCACAGTTTGTGGACATTTCAGTCCATAATCAGCTGGCTCCAAGGCAGGGTGGCACATGGCAGAGGGCCAGTCACTCATGGTAGCAGAAGACACCAAAAGCAGTGAGAGAGGGAGAGAAGCCTCCTTCTGTCCTTATCTTGTACCTAGTCTGCCAGGCTTAGGGTGGTGCCAGTGCAGTCAGTGGACTGACCCAGCACTCACCCTTAATCCCAGAACCCTTAACCCAGCACTGCACTACGAGTCAACTGCACTTTAGATTCAGCCAGCTTCCAAAAAATCTGATTGTGTGAGGCTTTGGGGGAACATCTAGACACAAGCCATAATGGCACAGGAAGCTGAGGCAGATGAAGAAGAGTCTTACCAGGCTGAGGTCATGAGTCCAGGGTCTGAAGATATATTCCAGTACATCTGAGAACTCCTCAAAACTGAACAGACATTTTGATAGCAGTGCCTTTTAGGGGAGTTTCGTTAGATGTCCAATGGGTCTGGGACCTCCATTCTTAACACCTAAGAACCCTAGGTCAGATGGACTATTGCAGTTAACATGCAGTTCTCCAGGATGTGCAAGGAGAAGTCATGATGGAAGGCATGTTACAGCAGCAGATGATGTGGACATTCGTATCTTGGGCAGGTGGAAAGATTATACACCATCTTCCGAGGTTGAGGTTGGAAAGTAGGCAAAATCAGAGGCTTAAATCCTGTCCAAAGTAGATGTGATATTTTTGAGAGATTTAGAGTAAAATAACTTGAGACACAATGGAGCACAATCGATGTAGCACAAGAAAATTCACTGTTGACATCGGTATTTTTCCTGATTATGCAAACCCAGATATAGGAACTCAGTATACATTTTCTTATTTTAAAAGTGATAATTTTGATTATCTTTCCAGTCAAGTCAAGTTACTTTCGATTTAAAGGAAGAGAAGAAAAGGGATTAAGAATTGGGGCAGGAGAAGAAAAGGACAGAAAAGAAGAGGCTCAATCTTATTGTTTAAGTTTCTGTTACTGTTTTTGCTTTCTTTAGGTAGCATCTGTCAGGGTCCAGAAAATAAGAGAATCTGAGAAGTCACAGGATCTTAGTTTCTATCTTACTCGCTTTATGACCTTCAGAGAATTACTTAATCTCTCCAGTTTTGATTTACCTCATTTCTAAGATGGAAATATTAAAACATCCTTTCACAACCATTGTAGGATTGAAGATGCAGTCTGGTAATACCTGCGCAAATGAATTTTTATTATGAAAGCTAGATAATCCTTTGGTTTTTATTAGAATGGAATCTGATATGAAGATTAATTCCAGTAAAACTTAGATGTAGATAAATGAAATTTTGCTTGGTTTGGCCTCTTGAACATTTCTCTCCATCACGCATCAGCTTATAGATATGTAAAAGAAAATAAAAGGAACATCACACAGCCGAAGTCAGTGAGACTTATAAATACCTGCTCATGCGTTAAGGGATTTTGATGCATGTTGAGTTCTTTGTGGATGATTGTGCTACATTTGGGCAAGAAGTACCCAGGGCTTAGGACTGGGAGAGAGAGTTGTGCTGATTTGCTTTCAGCCCCCTGGCTCTGTAAAAGATGTCTACCTAAAGCAAATCTTTGTGACCTGAACAAGTATTTCTACCAATGGCAAGAGATGTGAGTATGTTAGACTCAAGGCTTACTGCTGGATGTATCTTCAAAACTTGAATTTATAACATAAAAGGATCCTAGGGCTGTTGTAACAGATTACTCCAAATTTGTTGACTTAAAACAACAGAAAAACCATTGACCCCCAGGCCTGGAAGCCACAGCCTGCAACCAAGATGTCTCCACAGGAAGAGAGAAGCATTCTGTGTCACCCGCTGGCAGTGGGCATCTCTCCATGCTCTAGGCACATGGACATGGCAGTCTCTGAGGAAGACTCTGCTTTGCTTTCTCCCACGTGTGTGTGTGTGTGTGTGTGTGTGTGTGTGTGTGTGTGCGCGTGTGTGTGTGTGCGTGTGTGTCTTTGTCAATCCCTCATGTACATTTCTCTGCTAAGGACACTCTGAGCGTGTTCATGGCCTGGAGTGATCCAGAGCAGTATCTTCATCGTAAGATCTTAATCACATTCACAAGACCCTTTTTCCCAGTAAGTGTAACACTGATGCTTTGGACTGAAGGGTAAGATTTTGCAGGTTGTCACAGTACTTGTGACAGATGAACAGAAGTTCTATTGAGTTTTTAGAAGAACTGCTGGGGATGCAGCAGATGATAGGAATGGAGACAACGAAGACGAAACACGCGATTACCTTGGAGCGAAGCCTCACCCGCGTCTGTCTGGCCTTCAGTCTCCGTACACCCTTTCTTTATGCCGTCGGTAACTGGGAACTGCTTTTGTCTGCATTCAACTTCCCTTTAGTTGGGTGAAAGAATCTAATGATACCAGGAAAATCTCCCAAACAGGAAGGGGTCAGCAGCGGGCCTGCGGCGCAAAGCGGAGATACACGCACCCTCGCTGGAATGTCGGTTAGCAGGGAAGCCACACGGGCCTTCTACCTCCCTACCTTTGGGGGGTTTCAGCTTTGCCGTGGGTCAGGGCACCAGGAGCACCAGGGCGTCGGGGACACAGAGGCCCTCAATGCGCAGCTGATTCCTCCGCGAGGTGTCAGCTTTTCCTTCTACGGAGAAGCAGGAGAGCTTTGGGTCTGAACACTAGTCTTCACAGGTCTGTCATTAACTCAACAGTAATTATTTTAGGACTTCTACAAAAATCTGAGCTGACAGAGATTCAAAACAAATAGCAATTGAAAGGGTAAATGAACCAAAAAATTGGTAAACTTCGCAATGTGACAGGTAAAATGGTGGCATTCCAGGTGGAAGAAGTGAGAGAGAAAAAAGTTAATATTAATATTGAGGGAGTATATGGAGATTTAGAAGTAGCTTTAGAATTGTAAGAGATTACTTCATACAGCTTTGCACAACTCTAAAAGAATATATGGCAAAAAGCTTAAGAACCCAGAGAAAATGATTTACTCAAAAACAAATACTACCAAACTTGATCCACAGAGGCAGAGCAGTGAAACGGATGGATCACTAATAAGAACTTGCAGCAGTAATTGAAAAGTCATTGCATTCAGAAGGTATAAGCCTAGGTTTATGACTTATTTTAACCTAACTTTTAAAGAGAATTTACTTCTTATTACCCTTAAACCATCTTAGAAAACAGAATAAAATTTTATAAAGCATCAAATTAATACAAATTTCTTCTCCATGTTATATATGTATTATCAATACAAAAAGGAAGCATAGATCAAATTTACTTACAGATATGTAAAATCTCTAATACCCATTCACTACATTCATCACTTAGTTAATTCAACATGACCAAAATAAGCCTTATTCTAAGAAAACAATCCCAGTCAACAATAAGATACATATCTTGATTAGAATGATTAAGTACATCTACAAGTTGTAGGTGGGGGAATAGTTGTTTACATAAGTTGATAAAAATGTTTCAGTAAAGTTTAATAGATATTCTAAATGAAGATGTGAAGTAAAATAAGAATAAAAATTTATCCATAATTAAAGTGAGTTGATTAGACCAACTTTACATTATTGTGTTATACATTATTTAAATCATTATATTTACATGAGTTATGCTTCTTAATATCTATTTGTGAACTAAAAAATTCAGATTCTAAAGGATTATAAACAAATATTTCAACATGGTGATGCCCATTTGCCAAACACAAAGCAAGTATGCCAAATGGTGAGTGACAAGGTCATTTCCATTACAGCGAGGAATACTCCAACTACCCTTATGTTGTAATATTGATGGTAATTCTGGCCAGAATGGTGAAATAATAAAAATGTTAAATATTGGAAAAGGAGCAACATATTTTGGATTTGCAGATGATTGTACTATATAGCCATAAAATCTAAAATAACCAATAAGACAAATTAAAAATTTGTGGGACTTGTTAATTTCACTATAAATACAGTGAGTTGATATTGATATTGGAACACAACAAAGATATTTTCAGGAAAACAAAGAATCCTTAAATATAGTTTTCAATGTAAATAGAAATTCTTTGTACCAAAGTTCTCACATTTCAATACTGCAGGAAATGCAAGTATTTTATTTCATAAAGGTGGTGCTATCATCGGCATTTGTTCTGGAAGAAAATAAAGGTGATTTTATATCATACACAAAAATAATGAATTGAGAATTTATTCCCAATACAAAAGAATAAAATGTTGAAAGAATAGTTAATAGATTTCATATACAGTATCTCGGGCAGCATTGGTAAAGTGGGAAACTTAGGAGCTATCGACAGGGAAAAATGAAAAGGAAGGCAGGTATAGAGAGCTTATCCCAGTCTTTGTCGCAGCCCAGGAAGTTATATCTGTAACCCGGTGAAAAAGTTATTGGAATCCTAGCGAGTTAATGCCAATCTACCACTTCCAGTGCAACCCGTGGTGAGAATAAAGACACTAAGCCATATTTGTAGTTGTGGGGAGCTAAGGGGCTCTAAGTCCAGCCAACAATGATGGCCATCCAGAACAAAGGCCTTGACCCAAGGCTGAACTCAGGTTTAATCATTCATGAAGAAGGGAATAGCTTGAGGATGAGTGACTGTGAGAACTATGGGAAGCAGGTGAGTGCCATGAGCTGGGCCAGGTAGGAGGCTGGAAATCACCTTTGCAAATGCAGAGAGGCTATGCAGGAGTAATCTGCGTAACCCAATTGAGATAGTACCTAATGTTTTGGGGTTGGTGCTTCAGCTCTGATGTGTAATGTTTGAAGCCCCAGGAAGTCATAGCCTCTATCCCAAGGCTCGATCCCAGCCAAAAGCATGGAGCATTGGCTCACACATCCTGCCTCATCCTGGCTCACTCCGGGGAGCAGCAGGGGGTTGGGGGAACATGCCTGCCATCTCCAAAGATTACCATCAGCACCTCAGCTAGACCGATACGCACTGATTAAAGCCAATTGAAGGGATAAGGAAAAGTCCTAGCTAGCTCTGTGCACATCAATACATGGAAATAGGGTCAGGCTCAGCCAAAATGGGGGCAACTGCTCCTCTTTCAAGGAGAGTCACCCAGGTGGTCCTCTACTGGCAGAAGGAAAGGAAGGAGGGGCGTTCAAGTAGATAGAGTGTAAGTAAAACTGTGTCATAGTAGAAGACACCATAAGGCATAGCAAAAGATAAATGCTCATTTGAAGAAAATACTTGCAACCTATATGCACGACAATGATATTATAATCATACAAGGTGTTTTTATGAAGTGTTGAGGCATAAATAATAAGTGAACAAACACAGTACGAGAGCCGGAAGTGGCGCCGTACGCCTGTAATCCCAGCACCTGAGAGGCGGAGGCAGGAGGACTACCATGAATTCAAAGCCAGTCTGGACTACACAGTGAGCTCAAGGCCAGCCTGAGCTACACAGCAAGACCCTGTCTCAAAAAACAAACAAACAAAAAAGACAGACAACAAAAAGCACGAGAATGCATCTTTCAAAGAGAAAACGCGGCGGGACAAGGCGTATCAGAGAGGCTTAGAGTCCCCAGCAGGAAAAAGCAAGTCAGACAGGAGCACGTAAGTGGAGAGAAGCCCGCCCTTCCTTCGCTGACTCTGAGAGCGGCCCTGAACCCCCGGGCACGTCACACGTTCATATCTTCTGACATCTGCCCACCCCTCTGCAGAAGCTCTGCGTCACGGTGCGTGTCGGGTCCATCTGGAGCTTCTAGAACACAGTGGCCACAGGGGCCACACTCGTGGCCCCAAAGAAAGCCGCATGCTTGGCCTGCAAAGATGCTGTGGGCACCAGAAGGGCAGGAAGTGCTTTCTTTTGGGTCCGGCACCAGAAGAGCGGGACTCCGAGGGTGACTGCCGCAGCTCTGGGGATTCGCGGAAATGTCAGTACCCCAGTCCCCTTGAATCTTCTGGTCCATCCACTTGGAAGTTTTACAACTTTGTGGATAAGCAAGGTGGATTTCATTGATTTTTTTTTTTCTGTTCCTTTTCTGACTTTCATTCTGTATATTAAGGCCTGAATTTTGAACTTGTTTTTCTGCTTACATTGTTTAGTTTGTTCTTTTTTTAAAATATGTTTTTTAAAAATTAGAAGCTGAGATAATTGGTTTGCAGCCTTACCTTTTTATTTTTGAAGACATTTAGTTTTTTCTATTCATTGCTTCATTATCAGCATCCCACAAATTTTGATACAGCATTTTAATTTTCAGTCAGTTCAAGATACTATGCAATTTTCCTTTTGCCGTTTTCTTTACCCCGTGAATCATTTTGAGGGGTGTCTGTCTCCAAACACTTGGGACTTCTCCAGGAGTATTGTTCTTATTGGTTAATTTGATTGCAGTCAGAGAAAGCAGTTTATATGTCTTGAATATTTTGAATTTGTTTGAGACCTACCAATAAATGCAGAATATGGTTTCTTTTGGTAAATGTATAACATGCACTTATAAAGAACGTTCATTCTGCTGTTGGTTAGAAAGTTTAAAGATGAACAAAGTATTCAAATATGAGTTATTCTTAGTATAATTTCATGATTTTTTCATTTTCATAAATGTAATATTTACCAATGTGTATAATTTCTACTATATTAACATTTGCTCTTTAAATTACTATGTACAGTGACATGTGGCTCTCTCTGGTTACTAAATTGATATATTTCCCAAATTACTTGTTTCTGAGTGTTTAGAGCTATTTATTTACTAAAACAATAAGTACTTCAGGACTTCCAAATTCTTTTTGAAAATTTCCTAACATGATGATTTTAAAGTGTTACAAATACTTTTCATTATAGATATATACACATAAATTTGAAAATTGTTTTCACCATAGTAGAGATCTGATAATATCATCTTTCTATTCTTTTCTTCATTTCCTATATTATCTGGACCTTTTGTGTATAAACTAAAAGACCCTTTGTTACCAGTACAATAATCAATAATAACATTTGTGTCTACCTAGGTGATATACTTCTTTATTCACAAAACCAATCAATTCTTCAGTAATTAAATACCTGTTAAGTGATGCAGTGAGTTGAACTGTTTCAAAACTTCTATGTGGATGACCTCTCAGTTCTTCCGAGGGTGACCTTATGTGAGGATAGGCTCTTTACCAAATGTAAATGAAGCCATCATGTTGGGCTGGAATGCAGGGAGTACCTCCTGACTCCCTGGGATTTGAAGGCAGACTCTTGTCCACAGGTTGAACTCTCCAGGGTCATGGAGATGGTCAGGGCCAGCACAGGGCAGAGGACCCCAGAGCCTTTTCCCGTGCCCTTACATTTCATACCGATGGAACCAAGACTTCACTGTGGGAGTATTTGAACAAAAGTTTTCAGATTGTTTTTTCTGGTGAGTTTGATTTCCTCTCTTAGGTCTCAACTGTGTGTCATCAGGAATTTGCACTTAAAATTTATTTTATGTAGCTTCTTGTACCTAGAATGGGTTTTAATTACTGCTGGTGAGATATCCTATTTTAGGGAAACCCAGACACTTTACATTGTCAAAATTAGAGATGACGGTAGTCACAGCAAAAGTTCATTCTTTGCAGCTGGCATCCTCTCAAGTACAAGACTGACCGAATTCCTCTAAAATTTATTTAAAGGGTCAGTGTCACGTGCAAAGCCATGGGTGGCCTGTCACACCATGCTTTTGCTTGCTCCGAAAGCAGATTTGGTTGTGATCTTATTTTTTTTTAACATTTTCTTTTTACTGTTCTTATCCTTCATGTATATTTTGAATTCAATCTGCATGCAAATATGTCTTTACTGCACACTGGTTTCTAATGTTCTGTGTTTTTAATTTTGTATCCTGCATTTTAAACAGATGGGATTTCTTCCAGTTATTTTTAGACAGAGAATAGAAGACACTGGGGGAATTGAAATGACTCTTACATTGCACGCGTATTTCAACCAGCTTTGATTCTCTCAGGTGCCTTAGAGGAGTTCTCAATACCCCTTCACTGCAGGCTGCCTGACCCTCCTCATGGGTCCAAGTGCATAGCTGCTTCCCTCCCAGTCCTGCTCACAGGTCAATAAGCAGTGTTCTTGGGAACACGGCCCTCGTGGCAGTCAGCCTTCTCTCTCACACGTGCCAGCCTGCACCAGCATCACCTATCTTTCTGGAACCTCGCAGTCCTGGTAGAGCTCATTTTAATTCCTGGGCCTCATAAGCATCAAGTAGTCTGAAGTTCTCTGTTGATAAACACAGCTTCCTCTGCTTGTGCAGTAAGTCAGTGTCACGTTTATTTTCCATGCTTGGTCCAGAAGGACCCTTGGTAGTTTTCTTAGATGACTGATTATCTCTCGGTGTTCTTCCATGTTCCCACACAGCCTTCTTGGCCAGCTCACTTTTCACCCAGATCCACCCACATGGAACTGAAGGAAACTGGACAGCAGCTGGCCTCAGAGTTGGCAGGGCCTGTCGTGAATCGGGCCTGCAGGTTGGGGCTGCTCAGCGGCAGGAGACGTTCCCTGCCGCCCAGAGACAAGCACGCTCTGCCCAGAGGCTACAGGTGGGAAGTGCACAGCTGTCAGCAAAGACTGCAGAATCACAAGGTTCATTTCCACTTTTTATTCTGCAACAGCAAGAAGGAAGCTCGACTCGGAGCAGGGAGGGCGGGATACTGCCGACGAAAAGCATCTCACTGTGTCTGGGGTTATAACACACATTCCACTGGGTTTCTTGGGTTTTGTGGCTAGTGCTTCTGGTTTTTTGTTTCTGTATTTAACAAGAAATAAACTATTGGGATGCTGCAGGGGAACGCTACTCCTTGTCCAAAGTTTTACATCTTCTAATATTTCAAGGGCAAATTTCAATACATTGCCAACTGAAAGGATGTAAGAGTAACTTCCTGGGTGTCCTCAGGGAACCAGAGAGATGAAGCCACTAGGAGAAGAAACCGAAGAGCTCTCCACAGTGACACAGACAATGCTTCTTCAGTTCGGTACATTTTTGTTCCGTTTTTCTATAGCGATGTGTGCTCATCTGCATTCAAGGACAGCTGACATTTGCTTTGATGATCAGGTATCTATCGACTCTGTAACTTCAGGATGCTTAGATTTGAAGGCTCCATACTAGAAGCCTACAGAATGTTCGTAAGTCCCCTGAATGTTCTCAGTTTTTAAGAATATGAAAAAATAAGTGAGTTTATTACTGGTACTGTACTTGTAGGCTGACACTGAGACAGAAAATAATCCATTAATTCATCCTAAAATGTTGAATAAATACTTACTAAATGCCAGGGGATCTATTAAATATTGATGCTGAAAAGGAAAACCATGCATAGAAATATACAAAGTTATTTTCATATACATTTATTATATTATCAGATATTTTTCTAAAAATGTACATGTAGATCAACTTTTATAGTTATTTCAAATACAAAAACAAATACCACATCTTCCATACATATGCAAACACTTGCATATATACACATAACATTACCAGGTGATAGATAATTTGTACCTTCATATCTAACTCTCTCTATAGAACACTGTAAGTAATATTCCAAATTAGATTGTAACCCAGGCCTTAAGCTATTTTTGGAATACTTTGAAGACCATGTTAATCATTGAACATACTTATTCTTAACTATTTGATATCACACACCGATTCCATGCCGGTGGTTCAGTGAGGAGAGGCCATGGAAGCCACTGTGGACACAGAAGCTCCTACGAAATGACTGCTTGGTCACTTTTCCATTGCTGAGATGAATTCCCGACACCCACAATTCACAGGAGGACGGGTTTGTCTTGGCTCAGTGCACGGTCGGCTGGCTCCAAGGCAGGAACAGTGTGGCAGAGAGGAATAGCAGAGGAAAGGGGCCCAACCCTGCCATAGCCAGGAGGCAGGGTGAGAAGGCAGGGGCCGGGGACAAGAATTCACCCTTCCAGCCACACCCCATGGAGCACCTCCTAACAGCAGTCAGCCAGGACCTCATCCTTGGACGGATCTCCGGCTAATCATTGCACCCATGACCTAGTCACCACGCAGCACAGGAGACTTCTAGGGACAGGTTAGACCTAAACCGTAACTACTACTCAGCACATAGTGTTTTGTTTTTCTATGAATGTCCAGAGAAATTGGGAAAGTTATGAAAGAAAATAAATTCTCAAACCTGAGGTTAAGCTGGCACACTTTTGAAGGTACATCGAGCAGGAGGTAGTGAAAGAAATTTGTGTTTATTTCCCTCATCCAATAGAAATAAAAAGCAAAATTCCAAAGAAGAAGAAACATCTTGTTTTACAGAGTGAAAACTATGTTTCTATTTTGTCTTGTATAAATGCCCAGAAGTGTTTAGGAAGACAATGAAATGTACTTACAGTCTTTCTCAGTATCCAGAAAGCATGTCACATCATTATTTAAAATAGTAAAATATTTGTGGGTTACCCTGAAAATGGCATTTCCCTATTGCAGGATTAATTATCTTGTACACATTTCCTGTCACTGAGTCTTCGGCAAGGCACTTACGCTGTCGGATTCTCAGTTGTTTCATGTGCAGAATAGTTTGTGGAGGATTTATGAAGATCAGGCATAATAAGGGCTGCACATTTAGCAATGTCTGGTACATAATTTATGCTTCATAACTAACAGCAGACAGCATCATCAACATGCGTCATTGTTATTAATAGTAGCTTAAAGTCTGAGGCACATTTAGGCTCACAAATATAAATAATTAATGTTGCTAATTATAAAGAAAATTTTATATTCTTATGTCAGCTTCCTACTCATTTTTGGTATAGGTAATAAACGGATCTAACAAGTCAGTGGTCCAAGCTTAACTGAGTCCAAGGGAGACACATAGTTACAGATGTCCCCACTGTCACTGGGCCCCTTAGGAACTGATTCCTGTCATTCTTTGCTGGAGACCAAGAAAAACCAAGTTTTAATGAGTTGGCCAATCTCATTACATTTCCTGAATGGCATGTTTACTTTTGTATTAGCAAAACTGAAATACATTGATTATATGATTGTGCAGAATATTAAAAGATTTGCTAATGATCAGAGAAATAAAAATTATCTTAATCAACAACATTGTGGAAATGGTAACAGACGATTTTCCCTGTTTGGAAGCCAGCATATTCACACATTTCTGTACCTGGGCCCCCTCTCATTGCCTGCGTGTGCATGGCAGCGGTCAAGAACACAATTGTCCACAGCCTCTGGCCTGGGACAACATACCCCTTCCATGCTGCCCCCAGGACATTTAAGCTGAAAAATGACAAAGGACACCAGACCTTGACAGTGAGATGTAGAGGTGGAGAGGCCAGCCAGACAGTCACACAGTGCTGGGGAAGGTTGAGATTGCGCCTTCCCTGAAATGGGCGGAGGGTAGGGCAGCGTGAGCCAGTGTCACAGGCTGGGAGCCCCGCGATGCCCCAGACACAGGCAGAGCTGTTGATGGGATGGGGTCACCAGACAGAAAGATGTCTCCTTTGGATTGGACTCATTTCAGAAGGCATGGGCTGTAAGGTCACAGAACTCCACGAGCTTCAGACTCCACTGCTCCAGAGCAGCGTGAGGAGCTGAGGCCCAGGCCTTGGGTCTGGAGTTCCAGTGAGCTGGGGGTCCTGAAGCAGGAATGGGGAAGGGCTGGGACCTTGTGGGGGAGATGAGGCCTGATCACAGGAGAGAGTGGGGCCTGAGACAATTGCAAAAGTGATAATTGGGGAGACTTTTGTCTTCCAAATCACCTGCATGGTCAAAGTTTCTTTTAGAATTTAAAAAAAATCTGGTAACTTAAGGAGGCTGGAGTTTGGAGAGACCTCCTTTAGTGCTTCCCCCACTGGCTTCAGCCTCCTATAGGGAGTTCTGAGGGTGGACTCCTCCTCCCAGCCTCCCCTCAGGGCAACACCACTGACCACACCGGCTCCCGGCAGGTGGCATGGGCCCGGCCCCTGCTCTGGCGCTCACTTTCTCTTGGTGAGTTTCTGCCGAGGTTGCTGGTGAGGTAGGACACTGGCCTCCTTCTTGAAGCAGTTTGGTAAGCAGTTTGGTAAGTTTTGTTCCAAGATGAAGATAGTATAGTAAAATATAACAAATTGACAAGAACAACAAAAGCCAGTTATTTCAAAGCCACTATTATTTTCCTCCTCGTATTTCACAAGAACGTGTATTAACTTCTATTCCTTGCTCTGTTTGAAGGACTCCAATGACAGAAACTCATGTGACTCTCAGGTATGTCAGGTTTAACATTTAGAGACATGAATTTAGTGCAAGATCTATGGGACGAATAACTCAGAAGAGCAGCTATGGAGGCACATTCCTCTTATCACAGTATTAGGGAGGCTGAGGTCAAAGGCTGAGGCAGGAGAGTGTTGAGTTCAAGGACCCACAGTGACTATGGACCACATAGTGAGGCTGCGTTTCAAAACAAACGAACAAATAAACAAACAAGAATATTTAAAGTATGTCAATTTCTTAATTTCTTATTCTATTCATAAGTTTAAAAATAAGATACAGGATAAAATGACCAACACATTATATCTGTTTTATTTTATTTTCATTTTAGTGTTGATATGGGAAAAAAGCTAAAACCAACACCATTTTGTGTTCCAGTGCCATTTTAAAGCTTAAATTTCTGTTTCCTTAAATTTGTTTCTTGTGAAGGTTGTCATAGTTACCTAACCCGACAGCACCCCATACTTTGTCATAAGACTGCTTGTTCCCTATGTATAATGTCAAACACCTTTGTTGCTTTGCACAAGCTGAGTCCGTGCTTTGTCGTCTTTCTATAGCGGCACTAAAGCATATCAGCACCGCCACCTTATAGACCTGGAACTAGATCCAAGACTAGAACCGTGTCACTATTCTCCCCTCCTGCCCTTTGGGGTCAGTGCTCAGTCAGGGACTGGGTGCCCACCTCTGGCTCCCAATAAACTGGCTTGTCTGTGCATCTGGCCTCCATGAGCAACTCAATTAAATAAGTGCCTTTGTTGCAACAGTGTGAAAGAACAAACCAATTTCTGGTTTCTGGTGTTTTAATTTTTTTGTAATTAATTTTAGCCTATACTCACACATATTGTATGTATATCTCTAAAAAAGTGCTGGTGCCACTGATAGATTCAAGCTTTAGCAGTGAACAAATTTTAGTATGAAATTCTTGTGCAGGTGTACTGGGCCATCTCGGGTGCTAAAAGATTCTGGCTCTATTGAAAAGGCACATGGTACCGCTGCTTCTCCAGATTAATACTAATTGACCTATACCGACTGCCAAAGTTAGTGTCTATTAAGCCACCTGTGTTATGTAAGAACTTTAAATTTATTTTCTAAGTAACACAAGTTAAGTATCAGTTGGAAGATCTGAATAGAAGTTGTTCTAGGGAATTTTCAAGAGGAAATAAAGCAACCCTACTGCCGAGCTTGGCAAACAGTGGCCAGCGGAAGTCATAGAGCGTAAATGTTCTTCTCACCGACTACAGGCCAGAGTGATGCTGCTGAGCATTTCCTGTGACTCAGCCAAACTCCTCTCTGAGGAGAAGAGTCATGGGCTGCTCTAAAATAGCTCAGAATAGGCACCCTTTCTGCATTGATGACATCAGAGGCAGTTATATTTAATTACTTAAATGCAAACATTTGCCTAAGGAACCAGCCATACTACACGCTCCACCAAAATAAGACACCAAGGAGATGACTTGTGCTGAAATTCACAGTGGCCAGATGGTTTTCTAAACACTTTCCATCCATTAAATCATTTAATCCTCTTAGTAACTTTAGGGGGTACATATTATTAGTATTCCCATTTTTCAGAAGAGTAAACTGAGACACAGGCTATGGGATCACACGGAGGAACCGGGCTCTAAGGCAGGGGCTCTGGCTCTAGCTGTCTGTGCCCTTCCCTGTCCTGGCCACCGCCTCCTGGTGCAGTTGGATTCTCTGTGCTCCAGCCAGTGTAGGCTGCCCTGCGGCCTTGCACACACAGTCCTGCTCTCCCAGGTCTCAGATCCTCCCTGAGCCCGCTATACCACTCCCCGACTTCTCTCTGAGGAGTAACACATGCAAACAAGCCAAAGTAACTGGATCTTTGAGAAGCCATTGTGGTTGGAAGTGTCTTGGAGAATAGTCGGACGGGAGAGGCCCCCTTCTCACCTCAGTCCCTCCTGACCAGTCTGCACTGGTGGCTGCAGGGAAGGGTGCAAGTGAAGCAAATCACAGTGAAGACAGCAGGGCTGGAGGTGCCCTAGTCCTTGGTTGTTCAGCAACAGGGAGGCACCCACTGCTACAAGTGGCAGGCTGCGTGGGAAGCTTCAGGGAGAGTCCAGATTGTCTGTTAGCAATAAGCATTGCACTACTAAAATAGTCATATGACCGGCACAGCACTGTGTTCGAGCCCTGACTAATCCTCGGTTGCATCTTGTGTCCGTGACCTGAAAGGCACCCCCTTTTCTTCTTATTTCTCTCTTTTTTCTCCTTCATCACAAATGGAATAGTCATCTGTCAGAGATGGGAGACTAAAAATTACAAATTCAGATATTAGAGAACGGAGGACCCAGGTGTCCACTTCGAAGCCAAATTCTGAGCCGGCTGGCACACAGAGCCTGTAGATTCTACTGAGCCCCTACAGAAAACACGTGCTGGTCTGGGTCTGCATGGTGCTGGGCAGTCCAGTCCTGTTTACCTCTGAATTCCTCTGCAGCCACCCTTCCCTTAACCCGTTTACACCCCTGCCCCACCAAGGCTTCATTCCTATTGCTAGAGCAGGTCTGGAAATGCACTGAGCTTTTTATTTCCTCTGCTCTTTTCCTAGATCTTGATTGACTGGTACTTTCTCATTATATAGTTCTCATCCCCTTGGAGAGAGGTATCCTTGACATTCCATCCGAAGTCACTCTAATTGTGCTTTATCTCATTAAACTTATTTTTAATTTCCTTTGTCACACCTGTCACAGTTGGCAATTGTCTCTGTGCTTTTGCTAATCTTTTTCTTTACTGATAAAGTTAGCAACTAATAGGTGTGCACAGAAGAGGTACTCAGTAGTATTTGCGAACGGATGGCTGTAGTGAGGATCTCACGCACCCACATGGGCCTCTACTGCACGATCTTATACCAAGTGCTCTTCTAAAAGTCTGCAACTAAAAGTGCCACTACTACCACAAGCGCATTGGTCTCAAGATGCAGGAGCAGTGTTTTGTCTTTCAGACGCCTCTGGGAAGCAGAGCTATGCCCTTCAAGTGAAATTGTCAGTCATTCTCCTCATTTTATTATTGCAATTTTTCACCTAGTCTTGCAGGAAGGCAAAAGCCACTGTGCCCTTAGAATTGTTCATCAGTTCTTTCATTTTCTATTCATGAAACCTCAACCCAACAAGGCTTGGTTAGCAGTGTGTAATTGTCAGGGGTAGGAACAATTCAGAAGATAAATATGTGCTTCTATTGAAGTCAGCTTTCCTCCACATGAGGAACATTTTGTTCCTGTGCTAGGCTTGTGTTTCTGAGTTCCTTTTTGGTAGGATGAGTTTTCATCAAGGAGTATTACAGGGAGCACTTTCCAGTCCTTTCCAAGGCCCAGGAAGTTATATATGTAATCTCATGGAAAAGTTATTGGAATCCCATTGAATTAATTTCAATCTACCACTTCCAGTGCAACCCACGGCAAGAATAAAGGCACTAAGGCATATTTGTAGTTATGGGGAGCCAAGGGGGCCTAATTCCTGCTACTGTGATGGTGAATGGGAACGAAGGCCTCTACCCAGGGCTGAGCCTGGGTGTTATTATGAAGAAAGGAGTGGCTGGAGGATGAGTGACTGAGAATGGTGGGAAGTGTGGGTGCTGTGAGCTGGGCTAGGTAGGAGGCCTGGAATCGGCCTGCAACATACAGAGAGAAGGTTAAGCAGAAAGAGTAATCTGCATAACGCAACTGAGATAGTAGCTAATGTTTTCGGGTTGGCACCTCAACTCTGATGTGCAATCTTTTATACCCTGAGAAGTCATAGCCTCTTATCTCAAGGCTCAGCCCCAGCTGATAGTATGGAACAGGGCTCTCCATCCCGCCTTGCCTGGCTCACACATGTTTATTTGGGAGCTAGAGGGTGGGGAAACACTGCCCTATCACCTTGCTTCAAAAACTACACATCAGCACCTTGGCTAGAATGATATGCATTGCTAAAAGCCAAATGAAGGGATAAGGAAAAGTCCTGGCCTGCTCTGCACACATCAGTACATGGAAATAGGGTCAGGCTCAGCCAAAATGGAGATAACTGCTCTTCTTTCAAGAACAGTCATCTAAGTGGTCTTCCACAGAGGATTCTTAAGTGTTCCTATATTTTGTAACGTCATCAGGCTGCCTTCATGGCATAAGACATTCATTTCTTTATGGTGTACTTATTAAGAGCTAGCTGTACCTGGCTCTTACCTAAGTGCTAGATACATATCAGTACCCCTGATAAACAGACAACTGGGTTGAAGTGTTAGCTCTAGCATGTCTCTGAGCCTCTTTGGTTTTCTTACCTACTGTCAGTTGGAATGTCATTAAGACACTGACAGTAGGACTTTGTGACCTTACGAGGTAAAGCATCCACGTAATGATTCGCACAAAGCTGGTAGTCAGGATCTGTTAGGTGCTAGTCAAGTATCCAGCATGTACTTTGCAAGTGGGAAGTAAGTACTAGCAATGAAGTATTATTTCCCAGACATTTTCTTGTCATTCTATTCATTCTGTTCACATTCAATATAATACTCTTAGAAACAGAAGACTTCTAAAAAGAAGACATTCAAATGATATAGTTTTTGGATAAATATTAATATAGGTCTAGGGGAGAGTTATTTTGTAGAATTACATTATTTTAATACTATTTAAAATCAGAATTATAGTTTTAGGGTACTCTCAGGGAATTCCTGCAATGCAACCATTCTATGCTTGGTAGACAGCTCATTATTTTGACATATTTGCTCATAGTACCAGTAGGTGTACCCTGAAGGCATCATGGCCAACCAAGGCACCCGGGATGAGGAACTGAGGGCCCAAGAGGGAGAAAGTGGCACTGAGAAGACACTGACCCGCACCCCTCCCCCGCAGCGCTCCCTCCCAGCACTGCTGCGTGTGCTCGTGGTGCCAAAACAGTGGTTTCTATGTATTTTATAATAAACAGTTCCAAAAGAGTGGAGAATGCATCAGGGCACATCCTAAAGGGTGGGTATTAAATCTACCAGCAGCGCTGGACCTGTTTTCTGCACAGCTCAGCTTGCTGAAGTCCCTCATGCGTGAGCAAGGCCTGGAAAGAGGAACCGGCTTGCCCTCTTGGTTGCAGCATGTGAGGACGAAGCACGAAAACCCTGTCAGGCAGCAGGCGCTCCGCCTGACACCAGACCTCCGTCCCCAGAGCTCTGAGTCACACAGGTCCCCTTTTTACAAATCACCTGGTCTGCGGCATTTCAGAGAAGCAGCACAAACTAAGACCACAGGATTAACTCTCATTGCTGAGAGAATAGCTGCCTGGATGTTTTAAGTGAGTGTTTGCTATCATCTTCTTGAGCTTAAATCACATCCAAATTTCACCTTTATTTGACATTGCCATTTTCTGAGTTAGTTTTGGTGGCAGGATTTTGCTATAATTGTAGTCAGTTGTTATCCTGTTGGAGGTACAATGCTAGATTTATTGTTTATCATTTGGGCATTTGCTTTGTGAAACCAAAAGAGAGGAATGTTTTTTTTTTTTTTTTTTCTGTGAGAGGAATGTTTGACGAATTGAACTCTGTAAATGATATTTATTTTTTCCCCCTCAAAGAAATTGAAAGCAATTTTATTTATTAAGAATGAATATTTTATTTGATTACTTAATCATAGTGAAAGAAGCATAACTGAAACTTCACTTTTATTGGCTATGAATTTAGCAAAGAAGCTAATAATACGCCCGCACTGTGATTCATTGCTGTTGACTTTTAAAGAGGCTCCACAATATTGGGCCTGTTTAATCGAACATTATTTTAAATTGATGTATCATATGTTGTGGACTTGATTTCTCTTGATGAAGAACAGTTTAACACTCATTGGGGTTACCAAGAGCATGGGTCAATATTCAGAATAAGCAAGAGAAAGCAAAAAAATTCAAGTTAAAAATCATCCAGTATGAATTTGAAATGAATGTTGTGTGCCTATATTGCTAGCTTATTGTTTTCATTTTATAAAAGAAGCGACTATAACTATGAAAATTTGTTTTCCAATTCACAAATACATTAGACTTTAGCTGTACGTGTCTCATGAAAATACTTAGCAGCAGCCCAATTTCTACTTAAAAGTTGACCTGCTGGAAAGAAAGTAGAAGTTTAAAGATCAAATTCCTAACTGCTCTTCACCAGTATCCAACATCTCACCGAGTGACAGGCAGGTATGCAAGCAGGGACTTGGGGGTGATGCTTGGGCCACCTTGGAAATACGGGGACTGGCGCCTCTGGCACATGGTGCTGCAGACCCTGCCTTGGTTGGTCTGCCCCCTTCCCGAGGGGTGCACTGGAAGAAGTTATCATGCCCAGCAGTGGCTGCACTGACCACACAGCCGCTGCTGCTGCTGCTGTTTCGTGATTTGCCAGTATCCAGAAAGGTGAAGTTTTATTACAGTGATACATTTCTTCTGCTGAGTGGCATATCTTTCTCTCTCAGGGTCTGTGCTAGCCTCTCCAAGGTGCTTCTGTGACGTGAAATACCTACCATGATTAAGGAAGCATTCTGCCCTCTGCCTAACAGGCTTCCATACTAGACCTGAAGGTAAATCTTACCAACCTAATTTATAGATAAAGAAATCAAGACTCCAGAAGTGAAATAATTTGTACTGTTTTGTGCAGGGAATAATCAGACCATGTGGCTAAAACGTTCAAACCCTCTGATCTGTATTTTTCCCCTAGATATTTTCCTGCCTGATGAATGAATCAGCAGTTTATTTTTTCTTTTTCCTGTAATTACTATAGACTGTTCTCTCATCACATGCTTGGACGGGGCTGGCAGTGGTGACCGCGCCCCTTAAGGCTGTAAAGGATGCGGGGATAGTGGTCTCTGTTTGATTTGCCGGGCTGGTTCCTCCAAAAATACATGGAGCCAAGAGAATGACTGCAGTGTGGACCGCCGCACGCTCAAATGAGCAGTCGTCCTGTTCGCAGCGGCTGTGCTGGCTGTAGCCTCATCACTAGAGGAGATCTGTAATCCTCCTGTTCTCACGGTGTGCGGGCATCGATTTGGTGGATGTGGTGTTTTGTATTCAGGTCAGATAAAAGGATCAGCGATAGTTTGCATCTATGCAGCTGGAGCAAACATTCATCCGTGAGTTTGCCAAGGGGCTGGCTAACTCTCCTTCCCTGTCATAATGCGGTCTAAGAGATTAGGACTAACAAGTCCCTCAGAACAGTGCACCCATCCATCCTGTTAAAGACATGCTGATTAGACAGCAGGAATCAGAAGTGGCCAGCATGCTGAACCATAGTAAGACAGACACACTTCTGGCAGTGGATAATAAAACTATGGAGATTCAGGGATCTGCCATTTCAGATGCATTCTTAGTTAAGCTAGGGTTTTGAGACTGCTTCTTCAACTTTAGTGACTGTAGCCCCAAGGAGGTGGCTGCAGACAGCAGAGCACACTACTGACAAGCAAAGACTTCACTTTTCCACTCATAAGCCGTGGCAGGGATTAAATTCCCAGAACGTGTAGTTTAGAGAGTACTCTGCCTAGCATGCTACGTGTGCTCACGAAGGCTACTGCTGTGACCGTTGCTGCCTTAATCGTGGTTGTCTCCACTGGGGTTGGTGGTGTGCTGTTTCCTTTCTCCATGTAAGCGGTCTTGGAGAGTGGTTTGATGGCAACCCAGCTCCAACTTCTGAAAACAGTGAACAAAGGTTAAATCCAGGGGTAAGGTTACTTCCTAATTAGAAGCACTTCTCTTCCAGATCGTGGGGCCCATTTCTCTAGTGATTCAGAGTAATCACGCCACCTTCTCACAGAGCTGGTTTCCTAAGAAATTTTAAATGGTTAAAAACATTGAGAGATATTTATGCTGTGTTACAAGTTGCATTTTACTTCTCTAAACAATTTCTTAATAAGTAATTTCAAACCATATGTTCAAAATAGGCCTGCCACCAGGGAAGTGTTGATGCAGATGGAAATTTTTTTAGAGCTCAAAGCAATTAGGAGCACTTGGCAAGAAGAAACTTTGAAGAAATAAAATCCAATTCTTTACCCCTGGTAATTTAATGTTGTGCCTTTAATAAGCTCTCTTATTAATAGTTATTACTTTCTGCTCTACCAAACTGTGAAGAGTTGAGCAAAAGAAAGTCCTTGTGTTCTGCACGCAGGGAGCCATTTAAAATATTGACTGGGTCAATGTACTATTTTACAATATTCTTCTTTAATACCACAGAGACAAAATATCCACTATGTCTTTGAGAGTGACACCAAATATTGGAATTGATAAGTGTTTAGCATGAAAGATGTGTACTTAATTGTGAAACAGTTTATTGGCTCAGAAAATTCCCTTTGAGTTCCTTATGCATTAGTGATATCAATTAGGTTTCTGATGATTGACCAACTGGTGTGAAGACTTTTGGTTATAAATATTAATACAGTCCTAATTAATGGAGAGGAACACTTTGCTTAATTGAAAATTGAGAAATAAGTGAATGTTTATTCATATTGACCATAATACTTGGGGATTCAAGGCATCAAAATCTCAATTCTGATCGCTATCAATTAAAATCTCTATTGAATGCTGTGTTCTAGAAACTGTATACTCAAATCCAGCAAAGGCGATAGAACACCCAACCTCTTTGTTGATTTATTCTTTCAACATTACTTTAAGTACCAATTATTTGCCAAACTTTAGATCAGTTGCTACATATGCAGTGGAGAGACATAGACAAGGAAATGCTTTCAGGGAACGGAAGCATTAATAAGATAGACCACCAGTCAGTGAGCTAACAGAAAGAAGCGAGGGAAGGGCAGTACAAAACAGTGGGAGCAATGGGGAGAGGGGCAGCATGCTGAGAGGACACAGCATTTACACAGAGGCCGGCATGCTGACACAGAGGCCGGCATGCTGTCTAGAGAGTGTGGGGAGGGTTTTCAGCACTGAGAGGATGGTGTAAGTGTTCCCAGCAGCGCTGAGCACTTGGCGGGGAAGTGGTTTGCATTTAGGGAATAAAGGCAGATATGGAGTTTTGTTTTTTTGTTTTGTTTTATTTTCAGACAGGGTCTTGCTATGTAGCTCAGGCTGTGAATCCAGTATGTATACTAGGCTGGCCTTGAACTTGCAGCGATCCTCCTGCCTCAGTCTCCCAAGTGCTGGGATTACAGGCAAGCACCACCACAACTGGCGTAACATGGATTTAAATGACCCTGAACAGATACACTAGAGCCAAGTGCTGTGCAAAGGTTAGTACGACAGTTATGTTTTTAGTAATAGAGAGGAGTCTCTTAATTTCTAGAAAAGAGGGGTCCTGAAAACAGAAATTACATATGGACTTGTTTCTTCTCAATAGCACATAACTGTTATGAAATCTTGGAGCAGATCTGAGATCGTCTGTGGGAGGAAAAGGGGCTGGAAGCAAGGGAGTGTGGTGGTGAAGAACTGCATGGAATGGAGAGAGGAAAGGATGGTTGTACCATAAGTGTGGGATTCAGAGAAAAGAAGGGAGGCATGGTTTTTGATATTGAGTTCATTTCTAATTTGAAAACTATTCTTTCTAGAGATTGAAAACTGAGTTTCTAATAGCGTTACAATTTTCTCAACACGTTTTTAATGATCATTTGATATGTACCTTGAATTACTCAATTTAATGGAATTTGATTTAACCAGATTGATAATACACCAGCGGAAACTGTGAAGGGAAAATCAGGGCCAGTGGGAACCTGTCTTCTGGAGTCAGATGAGTACTTCAGTCAGGAGACTACATGCCACTTTTCATTTAGAAAACACTGTGCTGATCACATGGACTTGAGGACGAGATTGGCTACACGCTGGAGCATACAACATCGAGTCTCCATCATCGTCTGCAAAGAAATGCATTGGGTGGATGGAAGGCCATTGTGACAGAGCTGAGACTTCACGTGGTTCTAGAGAGCCCCAAGGATCAGTGATAGTTGGCATCTATGAAGCTGGAGCAAACATTCATCCATGCGTTTGCCAAGGGTCTGCGCTAACTGCGCTCATGACATGGGAGTGGGTCCTTCATTACCAATAAAATGTGGTAGCGGCCACCTCTAGGCCAACACCTGGTTTGCTCCTGTTTGTTCCTGTAGAGGTTTCTTTTTACAAAGTGAATGGAATTAATACATTCTGAAATTAATAAATTAGCACATTATACTTTGTCTTAGACAATGCACCAGCGTGGTTCTACTTTATTGTTTTTCATCATCAATTTATAATCCTTTCCTCCTTTTCTGTCTGTGTAAACTAAGGCTCATAAAGCTTGCATAATTTTCTGAAACTCAACTAGATATCAAGTAGTAGAGATGTGAGGTGAATACCTTTTTGATTGTAAAGTCTATTATTTTCTTACTTTTGTGTGGCTCCATGCTTAAGAAAGGAAGACACTTTTTCTCCAGAAATTGTGACATGTTTTGATGCAAACTTTAGTACATTCAAAGGTAGATTTAGATGGAAAGAAGTGGAAAGATATTCAAAACATATAATTCAGTGGGAAAAGCACACTAAAAGTCAAAACACACTTGCGTATAGAGTAACGAGCCTTAAACCAAATATAGATATTCCTCAATTAACAATCTACCTACTTAACAGCTGTTTGGACTTATGGCCAAGGTGAGCTGTCCATTTTTTTTGGTCGTTTTGAGACAGAGTCTCGCTATGTAGTTCAGTCTGGCCTTGAGCTCACTGTGTAGCCCAGGCTGGTCTCAAACTCACAACAATCCTCCTGCCTCAGCCTCCTGAGTGCTGGGATTAAGGTGAACTGTTCAGATTTATGACTATCTTTTGTTTTTGGTGTGGCTCAATACACCTTGTTGATAGAGCTCCAGTGCCTTTTTGTGTGTGTGGTATCCCTTATTTATACAGTACTGTAATTTTGCTGCTGGTACTGTACAGTATTGTACATTACAGTACTATAATGTAAGAGTTATGCAAATAAAAACAAAATCATCAAGTTTGAATATTTCTTCGTTTTGAATACTGTAAAGCACATACCGTATACAATTCCTTAACAGCGACCAACTCATTTAACAACTGAGTCAGAGACATAGCACCTGGTCGTTAAATGAAGAAGGTTTGTATAATTTGCTGCAGAAGCAGGTGAGGCCTGAGAGATATAACAAGATGGACCATCAGGCCGACTTCTCAGGAGGTGGCGGGATTAAGAGGGGAAACGGAAATGTGACCCTGTACTCTGTGTAGCTGTGGTTTTACAAGAACGAATCCACATGCTCTTTATGAAATGACATAAAGCAAATAAATAAATATGTGAACTCTTTCTGTTTTAGTGGGCATCCCTTGCCACCAAGGCTGTCTGGGAGTCAGCTCGAGGCTTCTTTATTGCAAGACCCTCACAGAGGAGTGGCCAGCTGTGAATTCAGTCACCCCCAAGCCCTGCCCAGGGCTGAGCTTCTTGCTTCAGATTTGTGCCTACACTTGCAAAGTGGCAGTTGCCGCCTCAAGGCCTTTACTTTACCCGGAGCACAGACGCTCGTCTGCCCAGGGTTGGCCAGGCATCCCCTCCCCTCCAACTGTTAGTTTTCCGATGCTCTGCACACCTCTAGAGAGGGCCGGGGTGCTGTTTCCATGGTTACTCTTACTAAAGTGTCCTTCTGGCCCCTGTACAACCTGCGTGGTGCAGTTTTCAGTTCCTAGGCAGAACAAGCATGTTTGCCACAAGGTACTGACTGCCTGTGAACCAGGCATCTGATCCTTGCGTCACAGTTACTGTTTCCTTTTCGAGGCTTTCTCCAGCACATCCATCATTGGATCAGCAAATTCCTGCGAGGCTATAGAAGCAGATCTTCGATATGAGAGGCAAGCGTCCCCAACTGTATCAGCTGAGGGGCCTTGGATCACACTCCTGTCTGGCTCCTAACCCTGGAACTTGCCATCTGCATGTTGTATACACACACACACACGCACAGACACACTTTCTGAAACATCTAAAATGACTAAGAATGGACAGCCACGGGTGAGGTTTTTGGGAAGGCTCTGTGGGTCTCACTGAGGATGTGAGAATGAAATCCCTTCCTCTCCTAATCCTCTGTAATTCTGTGTCTTTTTCCATTCCCTGGGCAAGAACTTGAAAGAGCTAGTGGTCTCCCAATTTAGCAAGAGTCCCCTGAGGCACTGGGTTGTTGGTGGACTCCATCAGGAGGAATAGTAAAGGGTATTTAAGGGTGACCACTATGGTTATCCTTACAAATAGATCCAAGGAAGCACTTGCAATTTCCTGAACAGATGAAAAGATTGTGAAAGGAAAGGATGTTTCCAGCCAGTTACCAAGCAAAATACAACAAATGAGAATTTAATGACACATAATAACCCTACTAGGATGATGCCAGCTATTTTAACAATAAATCCTGAAATATCAGCTGCCAGCACAATTAAAGTCTTTCCTTTCTGTGTTACAGTTCAGTACAGGCTTTTCTTCAGATGGTGATTTAAGGACTGAGGCTGCTTCCATCTTATAGCTTGAGTTCTTCTCTGTGAACAGGCCCAGGAAGAGAAGGAAACCTACTATCTAAATGCTCAGTGACATCTGGATTTGGTCATGTGGCTGCCCTAGCTGCAAAAAGCTAAGAAGTGTAGATGCTAGCCACACAGCTGTTTCCAGCAGTGTTTATGCATGAAAGACAGAAGAAGCCTGTATTTTGGTGAATAGCAAGCTGTTTTTCTACGTATAATAATAATAAATCAGATTCCTGCTTGTTATAACAAGTGACCACCAAATTAATGGCTTGAAACAACATGAATTTAATTGCCTTACAGTTCTGGAAGCCAGAAGTCCAAGATGGATTCTGCCAGGCTAAAATCAAAATGCAGGCAGGCCTGGGTTCCTTGTGTAGCTCTAGGGCAAAAGCCATGTTCTCAACTTTCTAAGCATCTAGTGGCCACTGGCCCTCATTGGTTAGTGGCAGGCCACAATGACTCCTTTTATGGCCATTTCTCTGGTCATCTCTCTCCTCCCTCCTTCTACCAGTAAGAACCTTGTGCTTACAGTGAGTTCGCCCAGACAACCCAAGGTCACCCTCACCCCTGCAGGTCACTGTGTTAGCAACTTACTTCCACTTGCACACTTGAACTTCCTTTTGCCCCATGACCAACCATGTTAGTAGGCTTTTCATTGCTGTGGTTAAATATCCAGCAACATCAACCCAAAGGAGAAGAGGTTTATCTTGGCTTATAGTTTCAGAGGTTTTAGTCTATGGTCAGCTGGCTCAGGGTGAGAACATCATGGTGGAAGGATGTGGGAGAGAAAAACCGCTTCTCATGGTAGACAGGAAACAGGGAGAGAGAGAGAGAAATGGAGAGAGAGGCAAGAAGAAGGAAAGGGCTGGGGACAGTACTCTTTCCAAAGCTCCTTCTTGTTACTCACACCATCCAGCTGGGTCCACCTCTTAAACCTACTCAGCAAGCAACTCTCCATTGGGTTAATCTATTTCATAAAGACTCAGCCTCCTTCCACTTCCCCCTTCTCCCCACAATGCATTCAGGTAGAAATTAACTCTTCAGTGGATTAATCCATTTGATGAAATTAGAGACCCGTGAGCCTTTCAGTTGCTCAAATCCTATCAGATGGCAACAAGCCTTAACAGGATGAGGCTTCCAGTGACATCTGGATCTCAACCATAACTGCTACATATGCACAGGTTCTGGTGATCAGGCATGGATATTTTCAGGACATGCTATCATACAGCAACCAAAGATGAGTCATATGACATCAAGTAGCTTCTGGATACAAGAAGTATTGCTAGAATAACTCATTCAATATTTATAATAACACAACAAAGTAGGTATTTTTATCATGATGTTACAAATAAAACAACTGAGAAGAATAATGGTCAACAACAGTTTTAGAATCACAGAGCCAAGAGCCAAGGAGGAGAGATAATAGGATTCAAATCCAGCTCTGTGTGACTCTAAAATATCTGCTTGTCCCCAGAGCTTCTACCTCTTTTCCATCAAATTTCTAATCTCTTAATTTTTGCCTAACTTGTGGCTTTTTGACGAGAGCAAGGTTATATAACTCTCCTTTTAAAATCCATTTACAATTTCAAATGGTTGAAAAGAAAGCAAGCATATTTTATGGAAGATGAAAATTATACTCCACTTCCAAAGTCAGTGTCAACTGTGGGTTTTGTTGTAGTAAAGTGAGCTCACTGGTTTGCATCCTCAGCACGGCACAGTCTGATCTCCCCTCCTGTCCTCTCATCAGCAAGGGAGGGGCCCAGCACCTGCAGAAGCGGGGGATTGGTGAAGTCCAGTGGCGGGTCCTCTCCGGCTCCTAGGGAGCATCCAGGCGGTTGCACACAGGTCAAGGTCATGTCTTGGAACAGAGCATCAGTCTGTTTAGGAAGCTCACAACTCCAGGGCCTGGCAAAGCACTTGATCTGAGCTGGAGATGGTTCTGCCTCTGGTTTTTTAGGGACAATCAGGGCACCAGTGTCAGAGACAGAGAATGTGAGTGGGGAAGTGCTTAAACACAGTCAGCTCTGCCTTCTTTTCACAGAGGATGAAGCAGAGGGGCCAAGGAAGCATGGAGTGGGTGCAGGTCCATGCTCAGGGTCAGTGCTCTGCCAGGATGTTCAGCTCTGGTCTTTCCTTACCCCCCTTGGCTAGTCTGAGGCACCTCCTTGTTTGTTCCATCCATGAACTAAAACGTGTTTGTACAACTGTAAAGCTTTGGAAGAGTTGAACCATTTGCACTGGCTCACAGCTGAGCAACTGGAATTCAGCATTTTTCTCAGCACAGAAAGACCTTTTCCCTTGCAGTACCCTTTCTTGAGCTGTGCCCCGATAGGGCAAGAGAGATTCCATTTTCTGTGTTTAATTCCATATTAAGAGAAGTCACTTAAATTCACTTAAGCTGTAGTTGACCCCACATTTTACTTCCTCCCCTTGGTTAGTTTCAACCCACTTAAAGCAAAGCAGAGTCATAAAATGGGAACAGAACGAACAGGACAGACTGGGAAGTGGGCTTAAAGTTAAACTGCAATGGTCATCTGGAATATGGCTGTCTGACAGCTTTTGGGTAAAGTAAACTTTTGATAATTGTGTCACATTCTTGTGGGACTCCCAAAAATGAGTTAATGGTTACTATGGAAACCTAAAAAATGTACTTAAACCAAAGGTGAGACCCAGATCAGTGCAGACACCTTCTCTGGCTCCTGGATGGAGACCACCAGCACACTCAATAAAGCTTTGTTTATTCCTGCCTTTTCGGTTTAGAATGCTACTCTTGATGAACTCGCTTGCTACATGTAGCACCCTGACCTCCACAACAACATGCATCATTTCCATGCATGGGTCTATGGCACGGTTAATGCAGCAGGTGACACGTGGATCTTGGTCGCTATTTGGCAGTTTATGTAGAACTCTCTAGGAAGAACATCTTTTAAAACAAATGATCTTGTGTAAGTGGCACAAGGACCAAGCAATGGGGGGGGATGTGAGGGGAATGGAGATGGCTTAGCTGTGTGCACTGGCTAGCCACGGGGGTGGGTACTCGGTCCTGCAAGCATGGTCCAGCACTGATATAAATAAAGAACAAAGCAAGCGGGACTCACCGGTCACATCCCCACCACCACACCCCGAGGCAAGACAGAGCCCTCCTCCTAGCCCACACTTCCTCACAGCTGGTGGAGGAGCGCCCTTCAGAGCTGAAAATTATATCTGAAGTGCTTGCCAATTGACACCCAATCAATTATTCCGAGTGTTTGTGCTGCAGCGAATGTGATTTCTTCCAGGGACCCTAAAGAGTAGTGCTTAATTATTCATCATGAAATTTAATTTCAGGGTTTGTAATCATGTAACTGTTTAAGATGGAATTTGTCGCTGAAACACGTGGAGAGGAAATGGAGAATTGTTTAACATTGACTCATCCCACTTCAAGATGGGATTAAAATTGGATGTGTTTCGAAATTTCACCACGGCAATCACACAAGGGCCACATCAACTAACCTCCTACATGTTTCCTGCTAATTTGGTTGATTAAGGTCATTCTGTACCACGAATTGGAAAGAATATTACAGATTAAGGGAATGAGAGCCAAACCTTTTTGTTTTTCCCAAGAGTCCGTTCCATGGAAACACAATTAACTGACTCTGAGCTACTCTTTAGGAAGCTTAGGAAAATATTAGCTGGCAAACAAGGTGTGAGGTAACAGAGAGACATTCACTATTTTTCTTAAACTGACACATGAAGTGATTCAATTTAGTCTTAAACTTAGTAAAAAGAGGCAAAAATGTTTTTGAACTTGACACAATCAGAGATCACTGAGAAATATTTTCATCACTGAACTCCTGTCTTAAACTTGGGTGAGATCTTTCTGATGCCCTGCACTGACACAGACAGGCCACCAGGTGAAAAGCTATTCCGAGTGCTATTCACTGGCTGACCTAGAGGCATTTTATATCTGCACTGAAACACAAATAAAATGGCAAAGCTCTCTAGGCATAAGGAAACAAGCAATGTTAAATAACCAAAAAGTTGGCAATTGTGTATTTACCAATTCCAAAAGTTCTTTTAAAAAAATCTCGCCTGAGGAGATATGGTATGAAGATATTCTGTGACTGGACGTACGATGGATCAATAAGTGACATAGTCTTTGTTACATAAAGAAAAAGCACCAACACTTTGGCCTACCCCATAGTCTCTAACCTGTTTTCTCCACAGCAGGAAAGCTGAGCGTAAAGAATGCGCAAATTCACACTAAATCACGTGCACCGGATTTGCAGGTGATGCTGCGCGTTCTGATCTGGAATCCCCCGACCCACTGTCCAGCCCGCAGCTGTCAGACCCACCATCTTAAGCTGGCCTCCCTCTACTCCTTAAAGCAGCCAGAGTTTTCGGTGTCCCTGTCTTTGCATTTAATCATATACTGTCGCCAAATCTGAAAAGTCCTCCGGCAAGCCCTCTGCACCGTGGCTCTTCCCCTCCAAGCTGCTGCAGCTGGCAGGTCTGGTTCACTTTTCTCGCCCTCCAGTGCTCCCCGTCCCAGCATCTGGCCAGTATCGCAGCTCTGAGAACCACTAATTGTGCCCGTGTTGCCGGACCTGTGTGGTATTATCTCCAGTAGACTGGCACTGCATCTTGTTTACTGATATCCACCCAGGGCCTGATGAACAAGGGACAGCTGTGAGAAGACTGTGCTCTGGGGATTATTTCTACAGTTTGTTACAAGAGATGCGCAGTGAGTGTTTAAGAAATGTGGTGTTCAGCCAGCTGTTCCCATCCGAGTCCCCGGTCACACACTGTGTGCAACTGGCCGAGTTTCTTATACTTAGAAAATAATTCTGGTAGCCATATTCTAGACAAAACAATGGAAAGTGATATAATTAAGTTATTTCTCCAAAATTTTTCATCCCAATTCCTAGGTGCCTCACTTCATTCTTAAGGTTGAGTGAAGTATTCAGGTTTTGAGATATAATCTTTAATAGTAAAGGCGTATCACTTTAGCGGAGCAGCGCCTGTCCATATATGGGCTTGAGAATAAGATAACTATTCAAGGCAGTGTAACCAAGTAGTGGGAACAGGACTAATGGGACTGCCGAAGGGCTTCCAGGAACTGGGATACCTGGAGCTAAGTGGTGGAAGACAGGCCAGCAGATGCCAGATAGAAAGGTGGACGGTGATATTCGATACATGACAGACAGAACTGAGGTATGTAGAGATAAATGGTGGGAAGCTAGGCAGGCGGAGATAAACAGAAAGAGAGACAGTGGGTAGAGAGACGACCCACAGAACTGGGATGTCCAGAGGAGGGCGGCGGAAAGGTGGATGATAGCTGATCGGTAGGTAGAGAGACGGTAGGCGTGTAGGCAGACGCAGCTGATAGGCACATGGTAGGTAGACAGAAATCCAACATTGGCTTTGTAAAGGGTTGGCAAGAGAGAAAATCCAAGAAAGGGTATTTCAGATGAAGGCAAAATATAAGGAATGATAAAAGAGAAAAGAACACAGCATGTAGCAAAAGCAATAGTCCCAGACTGGGAGATGTATCTTGGGAAATAGCTCAAGTGGGATGAGTTGACTGTATAGCCGGGTGTGGAAGACCAGCAACTCCCCTTGAAGGCGGAGCAGTTGTCTCCATTCTGGCTGAACCTGGCCCTATTTCCGTGTACTGGTGTGTGCAGGGCTGGCTGGGACCTTTCCTCATCCCTTCAGTCGGCTTTAAGCAACGCAAATCAGTCCAGCGGAGGTGCTGAGGCACAGTCTCTGAAGCAAGGCGACAGGGCAGTAATTCCCTGCTCCATAGCTCCCAAGTAAACAACATGTGGGATGGAAAGCTGTGCTCCACGCTGTTAGCTGGGATCAAAGAGGCTATGACTACCCAGGGCATAAAAGATTAAGCATCAGAGCTCAAGCACCGACCCCAAATGTTAGATACTACCTCAACTGTGTCATGCGGATTACTTTTTCTGCAGATCTTTCTCTCCGCATAGAGTAGGGGCGATTTCAGATCTCCTACCTAGCCCAGCTCACAGCACTCACCTACTTCCCACCATTCTCACAGTCACTCATCCTCAAGCCACTCCCTTCTTCATGAATTAATAGAACCTGGGTTCAGCCCTGGGTTGAGGCCTTTGTTCCAGCTAGCCATCATTGTGACTGGACTGAGGACCCCTTGGCTCTCCATAGTTATAATTATGCCTTAGTGTGTCTATTCCTGCCATGGGTTGCACTGAAAGTGGTAGATTGGAATTAACTCGATAGGATTTCAGTAACTTTTCCATGGGATCACAGATACAAACTTCCTGGACCCAACAAGGACCAGGAAGGGCTCTTTAGAGCTGGAGATGTGGAAGTTCAGGAGACTGAGCAGTACTGATATGAGTCTTTGTTCAGCAAATTGTCATCTCAGAGTGCACAGGAGGAAGGTGACAGCATGCAAACGGAGTGGCAGGAGAGTCATCTCTCAGGAGACACTGGAAGGATGAAGTGTTCTCTTTGAAATACAAACAGAGGAGTGAGTGAAGTGCTGGATAAAGACTAACAATGCAGATGAAGAAAAAATAAAAAATACACGGAAAGTTTTTAGTAATTTAACTTATAGTAAAGGATTTATGATGTTGGAACAACTAGAACATTTTAAAAGATCAAACTTAAATAATAAAAAATGATTTTAAGGGAAAGTGGACTAAATTTAGACAGCCAGTGGCACACTGTCAACTTCCGATAGGCTACAGAGGGTTTCGCCAGCTGCAGTGGATGTGCAGTCTGTACACGCTGAAGTGAGAGATGCACGGGAGTCTGGAGCACAGTTTCCCTGACCCGGGATACTGAAAGTGTCAGCTTACAGAATGGGGTAAAACTTTTCAGCCCATGTGTGGTGGATGCTTTCTTCAATTCACGTTATTCTCTGAAGTTCCTCTTCAGTTTATGCTAAAGTCCAAAAGCCTGCAGTGTAAATTAAAGCTAAGCACGTAGTTCTTTCTAGTGGATACAAACTCTAACAGAACATGGATGCAAACTATAATGGAACACACTACTTTTCTGAAACACTTTTCTCCCCTCATCTTGCCTGGTTGTGTAAGTTTTGATTCTATTTCAACTTTAGTAAGTGTAAGTGATTTACAGAAAATCGTCTTCAAGAAAAATTGTTCTTGGAGCTTAAAAAGAATCTGCCGCCTCATCTGAAATTGACATCAAATGTTACAGTAAAAAATAGAATTCCAGACAGTGGCATTTGCTCTGTTCAGCCAGAGCACTCTCATCACCAGGCCTGGCAGACACGCCAGGTCCTCCTTCTAAAGGACCGGTGCCGGCAGCCAGCCCCTACTGTGCTCTTCAAATGCGATACTCTGTTAGCTTTCATATAATGCCAGATTTTCTCCCTATTACAAAGGTAATTCTATTCCTTTGCAAGGCATTTGGAAAATACAGAAATAAATAGAAAAAGAAGAAAATTGTGAACCTGTCACATAACTTAGCCCCATGGCCTGGCTCTATAGCTGGGTCTGTGTATAAACCAGCATCACACCGCACATTTTATTTGTAACTTGATTCTTTCACTTGATAACATGTCATATACATTTGCCATGGCTTTATAATAAACTTCCACCCTCTGCTGGCTACTGTTCTTATAAATGATGGCTTATTTTTCTGGTTCCCTTTGTTAGTTAGAAACTCTATGACATTTCTTTATTATAAATGGTATTGCAATAGCATCTTTATACAAAAAAATTGTGTATTTCTCTTTTCTTAGAGATAAATGGCTGATATTGAAATAGCCACACCAAGGAGCATTCATGTTTGACTTTGAGTGTATTTTTCCAAATTGCCATGTTAATATTGATAAAGACATAATTCCATTTAGGGTCCATTTCTTCCAGCCATTCTTTTGGGACTGCTCCATGGCATAGGATTTTCAGTCTGCTTCATAACTGTGTCCTGGGAAGTAGTCACCGTTGGACATGGCTTCTTTTGGGGGTCTGCATGCACACTGAGGTCTGCACGCAGCCTACCTGCACTGCTCCTGCTGGAGACCTAGGGCTCACAGTGTGGAGGGGTACAGAAGAGACACAGAAGGCCACATCACTCAAGATGGGAGCATAGTTAACAGTGGCAGAACAGGGCTGGGGATATAGCTCAGTGGAATAAGCGTTTGCCTAGCAAGCGCAGGGTCCTGAGTTCGATCCCCAGTACCGCAAAAAAAAAAAAAAAAAAAAAAAAAAAAAAACAGTGGCAGAACTGAAGAATTAACCTGTGGCTATAACTATGCAGTCAGACTCCCTCTCCCTCTTCCTCTCATGCAAGAGACGCTGCTTCACCGTCTTCCCTCCCTTTGTTTTACAGTATCTTTCCAAGGTTGTGTCTGCTTCATACCCTCCCGCCACCTGCAAGCGAGGACAGAACTTCTCCAGGGCCTGGAGCTCCGCCTTCTTCTGCTACTTTCCCACTGAACAGCCCTGAGGTGCAGAGGGTTTGATGAAAACTGTGACGCACCTGCGTTACGTGAGCCTGACAATGTGTAGGAAAACCCTTCTTTCCTCTCAGTTAATTAGTCTGATATTGGTGTCAGTAAAAGTGGAGAAAGCATCCTTTTACCATGAGGAGGCTCCTTTCTTAGATAGCCAGAAAGCAGGAGTTACTTCCATTCCTCATCAAGACTGAAAATGCTGGGAAAACACTGGAACAGAAAATTGAGGTGGAACAATTTTACTAATGGACAGGAATGGGGCACAGACCGGGAGATCACTTGTAGCCTTTATCCTCTGAGGTCATTCTGCAGGTTTTCCTTCTCTTCACAGAGCCAAGTACTGCCAGAGATGCCACTTGGTATGCATGAGCTTCACGCACTGGAGTCTGAAGGCATCAAGTTAGAATTTATGCTCATTAAACCCAACTTTTCTCCAAATTCAAGTATGCGTAGTTAGAGGAATTAACTGCAGGGCTGTGAAAAAGCTTCACAGACCTAATTGCCTCATAGAATCATTGCTAGCAACCCCTAAGAAATCTTGGAATCAGGTCTTAAGGGTGGAAGTTAAACAAATACAGACATACGCCCTCTTACAAAGGGTCATCTTTTGAGGCAGATCCCTGGAATCTGCGTGGTTCTCTGGAAACATGTCAATAGTTCTAACCTAATTTTATCTGCATAAGGTTATTAGGGCTATAAGTCATAGCTTGCCCTGATTCTTTAAACAAGATTTCTCATGAAATTCATGGAGGCAAAGAAAAGAAATGCAACCTGGAACACTACAAAAGTATTATTTTAGCTATTGAATAGACAGCTTATTATAATTTACATAGTGTGCAATAATTAGTGGATCAACACCATTGTGCCTATCTTCATTTGATACATATATTTATAGGGGTCCTACTATGAGCATGGCACTCTGATAAGGCTTATTTTATCATCAAAAGGTCAGGCACAAATCTCTGTGAGACTTCGTGGTTTATTAAAATGATTCCTCTTAACAGCTGAGACTGCTTGCTTTAGCTTGCTTTTGGAAGAGCTCTTGGGAAATTAGGCTGGGTTGACAGTGAAGAGTAAAGAGGGCAGGAAAGGACAGTCCCAGGCTCATCCCGGTCTTGGTCCCCAGTGTGTGGTGAGGGCCATCTCAGCCTGGTCTAGCTGAGATAGGGCAGTGGGGAATTTTGGGTTCATCTCTGCTTGGCCAAAGATGAGAATTAGGGCATGTTGACTTCCTTACGCTTCAGATACACCATGTACAGCTTGGCCAACCAAGGACACTCCGTTCCTCATGTTGAGCAACAAGAAAGCCTAGGACAGAAGGTCAGAACTGTGCAGCCCCAGGTACTGGACAGCTACACCACAGGTAGCTGATTGACACCTCGACAGCTGGTGAAGAGAGGTGGCTCAGGAGGCTGCATGGGAGCCCTCATGGCCTGTGGCTTATATTGCTTGGATCCCTTCACCACAGAGCTTGCAATAACTACAAAGGCACTCCACTGGTGGGAGTACTCAGGGGCATAGGCATTTCCTAAGGCTGCTGAGCATGGCAACTGAGTGGCTCCAAACAACAGAACTTCATTCTCTCACTCTTCTTGAGGCTAGAAATCTGAACTCAAGGTGCTCCAGGGACTTCCCCCTTTGAAGCTTTAGAGGAGGATCCCACCTTGCCTCTTGGACCTTCTGGTAGACCCAAGTGTTCCTTGCCTGGTCAGGACCTCTCCATCTATTTCCCCATCTTTACACAGCAACCTTCTCTCCATCTGTCTTCATGGGGCACTCCCTGCCCACATGTCTCTGTCTCTGTGTCCAAATTTCTCTCTTCTTACAAACACACCAGGCATATTTGAACCAGGGCCATTCCATTCCATTTCAACTAGTTAACTCTGGAAACACAGTGTTTCAAGTGAGACCACATTCTTCAGTTCTGGTTAGGACTTCAGCATAGATTTTGGTGGACATAATTTAGCCCATACAAGGTTCGTGGAAGAGTTTCCACTTGCCACTACTGTAAGCAGCTCTGATGCTGTCACTGCTGTCTAACATCCCTTCTTTCTCTTGCCAGTTCTAGTTTTCCCTCTTACTCAACCAACACACAGCAGATCTAAGCCACTTACCTATTGAGAGCTGCTCGCTGCTCTGCAGCTGTTGGCACAGTTACTTGTTTTTAGCCATAGCTGGACGTGAGAGTCATCAAAGACACCCTGGTAATTTCACCAGGTCCAGACGCACAGTGTTTTTCCTGCTATCACTTTCCAGCAGCGATGCTAGCTCCTCACGGTAACCACAGTAACTGCCTCCACCAGGACCGCGAGCTTTCCCTCACCTACCACTTTACCGACCAAGATAAACAAAGCGTTAGTGCGAGTCTTGTGTGATAGTGCTGGGTACCTTGGTGGAAGCATGTGCATTTCCTGCCTCTTGACCTCCTCCCACATTGCTAAAGAAGCAGAGCTTAGAACTGCAGGAAGACATGGCACAAAAATGATTATATTCTGTATTTATGTTGCCAGGAGTTATGGTGACATCTCCAACTCTACTTTCCTTTGAGTTCCCAGGCCAGTGGCTTTTATTTGCAGGGAACCCAGCGCATACCACTGGCCATGGGTTCCATACAGGGGTGTGCCATAGCCCAGACAGAGATCAGCCCTCCCTGGCCACCCTCTGCTGGCCTCTCAGCCTCCAATAGGTCATCTAAACACCTGTCTGTCGGCTGCTTCCAGGCCATGTGGTCTTGTTACTTATTGTCCTCCTTCTTCACTGCCAAATGGAGTCAGGTCAAGGTCTCATCATGTAGGATCCCCTTGGAACAGATGGCATGCTCTGTGAATCTTACCCAGGCAGAGAGCAGGGATGACATTTACATCTGAACACATGTGGTTTTTAGGAGCAATGCCTGTCCCTCTAGGACAGGAACAGAGAGGCCCTGCACGATTGGCTTCTCTCTGGTGGGAAGGCAGGCTCTTCTGCCCCAGGGATGGTCATGTGTGCAGGTTGTGGGCCTGCAGCAGAGGCTATAGCTAGGATAGGGCAACGGGAGGGGAGTGTATGCTTTGGGACCTGCACAGCCTGCATTCCTGGCTGGTGTCCCTGTGGCCATGATGCAAGACCCAGGTGCCTGTGCCAGGTAGGCTAATCCCCACACGACCCGTCCTCCATCCTTGGTTGCTGAGTGGTCCCTCTGCAGAGAACATTCTCTGGGGGTACAAATGGCAGCTACAAGAATCCTCTCCACCCCTGGCACCACTCCAGGAGATTCATTAGTTGCCTCAACCCAAGTTTCCCTTCTAACCATCTTTCAATCCTTCCACTGTCAGGCTTCCACCCATGCAGACAAACCACATTGCTACTTCTCTCTCTCTCTCTCTCTCTCTCTCTCTCTCTCTCTCTCTCTATATATATATATATATATATATATATACATACATACATATATTCTTATATTTTTACCCCAGATTTTTCTCCCTCCAGCTACAATAAATAATAAAAGGGGGATGCTTCTTTACTACTAGTCTTCAGCAAAGCCCTGAGAGGGTAGAAGGGTGACAGCACTGGATTTCGACCTGCATTGACGTACTCTGGCAACCCATCCCAAGGCCAAGCACAGGCTTTACCTGCTCGTGGTTGATTGCAAGGAAGCCCCCAGGACGCTCCAGCGCTATGCGAGGCCTCCGGTTTCTTGTCTATACTTACGTTTTCGAGGGGTGAATGGCCATGAACAGAAAAGCATCTCTTAGGTAAGCATTAGAATAACTGCAGAGTTGGGTACTGAAGTCCTAACTCATGAGCTCAGGCTCAGGAGTGAACACATCCATACCTCCGTAAAATACTGGGCACAGAGAAGAGAAATAAGAGGTTTGAAAGTGAAAGAAGCCCAGTGTAGAGAGAAACAGTGAGCTCAGTTCGGACACGCTGGCAGACGGCGCGGAGGATCCTCAGCCCGCAGGTGCTGTCTGTGGGCTCCGCTGCACACAGGGCTCTGAGGATGCTGCAGCCCTTCAGAGTGGCTGGGGGCTCGGCGCAGCTCCAGGATGCAGAGCGAGTGTTCCCCAGACTTGCGTCTGGGGTACCCCTGGGGTACCCCGCAGTCGGCAGTTCAGACCTCCCCAGCGTGCTCTTTCGCTCCTCCTCCTCCCACTTCTTTCCTCCTTTTCCTTCCTCCTCCTGACATATTTTCATCTGGAATTATGCTTACGGTGTAGCTAGAACACGCCCACTGCTCCTGAGTGCCCACTGCTTCATAAATATTTTACAGAGAAAGAGCTCACAAGCTACTCCTCATAAATTCTGAAGTTTGATTTTGAAATCACTTGTGAAGTAAAATTTTTAGGCATTGTTATATGAAAAAACTCTCCACCTGCACACGTTTTAAAGGCTGACATTCGCGTCAGCACGGCCCTTCTGGATGATGTCACTTCGTGCTCTCCCAGCTACCTGTTTCCACCGAAAAGTAGCTGAAGCTGAGTCTGCTCTGATTTGTCATGGTCCCACACGCACAGTTTTTAATTAAACATAATTAAAGTCAGCTTCTGTCATATTCTATATTCCCATCCCATATGTTACAAGCCCCTTGTTTCTATTAAAGAGATATCATTTTAATAAAAATGGGCTTTTATTCCTTCCTTATGCTGCGATGATTTGATAACTTTTAAACCCATCGTTATTAGGTGCAGGCTCTGGTGATTAAGCTCTCTGCACGTGGCCACAGCAGAGCTCCGTGGAGGTAGAGGAAGCAACAGCCCTGACCCTGTCCAACTTTGAGGACAAGGGCCGGGATCAGAGTGCAGGACTGGATCCTGTGTGACTCATTTTCCATGAAACTCAAGCTCCCTCCACTGTGCCTTCAGAATGCAGGATGGATTTGTGGGGTGCACCTGGCAAGACCCTCAGATGTCTACACACAGGAAGGCTCCCTGCAGGCTATGGAGACCATTTCCAAAACCAGACCCACCTCGGCAGGCCCCTGAGAAAAGGGAAAAACTCAGAGCAAACAGTTCCCATTCCCTCATGCTTGCTCCTCCTTGCTTATTGATGTCACATTTGAACAAAATTTAAGGCCCAGGGTCTCCCTGAGCTGCAGATGATGGGTCAGTAGTTGCCTTGACTGGGGCCTCGGGTGCTGGATGGCTCTGGTCCAATGGCTGGTGAGGTTTCTGGGCTGGATACTGTGCTGCAGATCACCTTCCCTGTTCCTCTTGGGAAACCACACACACATACACCAGCATGTGTCTGTGTGTGCTGTGGTTTTAGAAGCACGGAGATGGCGAGTTTAAAGAATTGTGTAGCAATGAGGAGGTGCCCCAGCTGTAGGAAGACCTGCTTTAAGACAAGCCTGGTACATTCTTAATTAAAAAAAACTTGTTACTTATACAAGTATCAGTGGCTCTTCAATTTTGCCTCATATTACATTCAACTGCAAGATTATAAAACTCATGGTGGCTGGGCATGGTAGCAGACACCTGTAGTCTCAGCTGCTTGGGAGTCTGAGGGAGGAGGAACTTATGTTTGAAGCCAGCCTTGGCAACTCAGTGAGATCCTGCCTCAAAATAAAATTCAAAATGTATAGGGGCTATAGCTCAGTGCTACAACATGAGAATCTAGGTTCAATCTCCAGGACAGAACTGCAAAACAAAAGCAAAAACAAAGAAACAAAACAACAACAACAAACAAAGCAACAACCTTGTGAGGCCAGGATATCCAACTAATTAATGGAATCACAATTTCTGAATTATGCACAATTTCTGCATAATTCTGCAGCTCAGGGAGACCCTGGGCCTTAAATCACAATTTCTTGGTTGAGAAACAGAGCTGTTTATGATCCCTGGTAATGGAACAAATACTCGTTCTCTGACACTGCCCTCTTTTCAAGTGTGCTTTTAGATGGAGCCAATTTATTAAATGTGTGGCCAAATGCACAAATTACAGGCGTCTAAGTAGGATTCCACTTTTATAGCTTAATACCTTTTCATATGAAGAAATTCACAGAACAGAAGCCAGACCAGATCTGATTCAGTCTACCAGAGTAGCATCCAGTCAACTGGAACGAGACACACCGAAGCCTTAAGGACTCAGTAATTAATTTTTGTTTTTATCATGTGACAATTGAACAAGATGCAAAATTGTTTGTGAATTAATATTTTACTTCTGTGTTTCCCACCAGAGAGGAAAATGAGGGAGTGGGTCTGAGTGGAAGGAACTCCAGGAGCCCCTTGCTCTGGGGCCAGAGGCACCACAGGCCAGGGGAGACAGGAAGACAGATTTGACTAACAGAGCCGGTAATAGTTTCCTTCAGTCTGTCTGCATCTGAACAGAAGACACGGTAAAAATGAAGTAATTATCTGGGAAAACGGAATCTTAAGAGACAAATTTAGAAAACTGAAGCCTGAAACAACGTTTTTAGTATAAGTTGTCTTCCCCAAAACATAACTCTTTTCTCTACCACGTAATTAGTCCAGTCACGCTGACCAACCTGTGACTCTTCTTTCAGTACTGAAGGAGAATACTTTGTTTTGGTCAAGTGTTCTTAAATTTAAAGGGTTCAAAACCTGAATTTACACAATAAAGTTTTGTGTTAACATCCCGATGAATTTGTTTGGGTTAAGAATTTGCCATTTTTCATAGGTTCTCATGGAAATACATGGCCCAAATGGGCTGGGCCTGCCTACATAGTTGATCTGAAGTTCCTCACACTGATAGGCTAGGCCCTGGATTACTATTTAAATGTGAATTAATGATGACTAAATTGGCATTTCTCTTCTACATGGTCACAGTTAGCAGTAATTTGAATAAGTGCAATGAACTTATTACACTGTCAGAAAACAAACAAAACAAAAATGTACAAAGTTGGCTCTAGTCCTTCCTTTGGCCTAATTCCACAGAGAAATGCTGAGAACCAGTGTGTATCACCCTGATGACAATCATTCAGGAAGCACTGTGGTCTTCCTTTCAGAGAAGATGACACATCCTGGTGAAAGGGAAAGAAATATCCCTATGCTGAGGCAAGAAGACCAACGGGAGGAGCGCCGGAGCGAGAGAAGCCCCGAGCACACCCAGCAACCCATTTCCGTTCTTTTGACTGTCCGTTTTTGTTTCCTTTAGTTGGTTACAGCTGTGTTCTTTCTATACAGCTGAGCAATTGTGTGGCACTGTTCATTTTAATTTAACCTGTGAATCATGATGATTACAAGATCTATAACCCAGGCATGCTAATTAAGCCCTCTTTGTATGAATTCTAAGAGTGGAGAACAGTTTCTGATGTCTATCAGATGGTCATGTTTTGTAAGCCATGGCTTCACTGGCAGTGATGACATTATGCTGTAATTTGTGTTCTAGTGTCAACTTTCCACAATATTCCTGTCTCTAGAAGGCTTTTCAGAAATAGCAACTGAGGCAGAGAAAAAGATACCTGCAGGCCTTGCTCTAGTGCTTTTTTGAAGGACACAAGGCTGTGTTCAGGACAAATAAGGCTGCCTGCAACTTACATGCCAAGGCTCATTTATTCACAGATTCATTGCTCGTCATTGTCAGAGCTCCTGGGGGCCAGACAGCATCATAGTCAATGTCTCACGTGCGTTGTGAGTTCCTCAAGGTGTTTAGAAGGCTAAATCTCACTGTGATTTGGTGCAAGAGTAGGAGATACTTTTATTTGTTTTACTTTTCTTGCAATAGACTTTTTGCTAAAAAATAAGATTGCTGTACAGAGATGAGCTATGTGAATCATGAATTATCCCTCTGTTTAGAGATGCTTGAAGCCTTCTAGGCTTTAATCTTTTTTTAATGTTACCTCTCCCCCCTAACATACGAACACCCACACTTGTGCTGAGCCTACACAAAGACTAAGCAATCAATACTTGTTATTCACTTGCTAGGTATTTAAATCAACAACACATACAACCATCACAAACACTTCAAGAAAAAGACCAAAGAATGTCCCAATGACACAGAATTATTTATCATGGATTTTTCACAAAATTGACATCTACTTCCTTACAGCTGGAAAATCCAGTGCCAGAGCATTTTAACCAGTGCAAAAGTCTACTGAGAAAAAGGTAAGAGCAGTGAGTTACATCTTTCCAATCATTCACCAAATATTTTATTGTATATAAATTGTACATTTATGCAGATGATGCCATATTTATGTTACTTTTAGCTCTGGCTGAGATTTACGTAATTCTCAGAGTTGGTTTTCCCTGCACAACCATCCATGTCTCTCTCCTTGCTAGCTGGCACCACTAACATGGTTTCCAGGAGACTCTAAAAGCCTTACGGGTTTATAATAAATATACTTAATCTAGTTTCAAATGATATTGTGCGCTTGATTTACAGTCTATACTTATACTATATGCACACTATCTGTTATAGGTTATGCTATATGTATTTTTGCATTACAGTTGCATGAGAGCCTTATATCACTGTAGCTGCAATTCTCCTCTCCTATCTTCTGTACTATTGTTGCCATACATTTTCTTCTACATATGCTGAATACTCACAATATGCAGCTGTTACTTTTCCTTTGGAACATGGGGTGGCAAACTGAATTCCAAGGATCAACAAGAAGTTGCAATCTGTTTTGCTAATAAAGTTTTATTGACACACATCTCATCCATCTGTTAACATAACGACAATGGCTCCTTCCAGACTGCAATGGCAGGGATGACTGATTGCACCAGGGACTGTAGGACAAAGCCTAAAAGAGTTATTATCAACTCTACAAAAAGATGTGCTCATTTATTTGGGTAGTAACTTATTTTTAGTATGATTTAAAATGAGAGGAAAAATTCTTCTATTTACTCCTACTATAACCATTTCTAGAGATCTTACTTTTGTATGTATGTGTCTAGCTCCAGCTTCTGTCTGGTGTGGTACTGGAGAGTGTTTTTCCTGTGAAGAATTTCTGCATTGCTTTTTGTGGTGCCGGTCTGCTGGTATTGAATGTTCTTAGTTTCATTTGTCTGAAAAATATTTGTTTTCACTGTTACGGAATTGTGAGTTTACAATATTTTGTCTGTGTCTTAGCACTTCAATATCATGCCATTAGGATCTGGTTGCATAATTCATAACAAGAAGTTTACAGTGTTTCTCACATTATTCATGTAACATCTTTCCCCCCCTCTTACTACTTTGATTTTACTCTAGCTTTGCTTTTTAGCATTTTAAATTTGAAATATACAGGTAATGTATTTGTATATTTTTATGTGTGTTATATTTGGAGTTCTCTGAGCCTTCTGGAAATTCCTTCATTTCTGGAAAATTCTATGACATGTCTCTTTAGGTATTCTGCCCCAAACTTTCTCTTCTACTTTGCAATTGAAATTACGAGTGTATTAGACTTTGATTTTGTCCCTTCATTGTTGAATGCTTTTCCTATCCACCCCACAACTACCACTCTTCTGTTCCTTTTGGCTGTGACAAATGCATTTTTTCTCATTTGTCTTTTTTGTTTTTTGTTCCTAGAATCTCCATTAGATTTTTCTTATATTTACCCTTTTTGTGATAAAATGTTCATCTGTTTGGGCATGTGGTCCACCTTTTTCATAACAGCCTCTCACAGAATACTCCAAGTTACTTCAAATGCCTCTGACGGTTCTGAAGTCTGAGTGCATCTGGCTCTTTTCATTGCTTTGTTCCTAATAGTAGCTTCACCTTTTACTCTTGTCTGCCTCCCGTTTTTGTTAAGAACTGGCATTCTGTGTGGGTAAGTGCACAAAGGTGGGCACATGTCTCTTCTCCAGACCCTGAGTGTGTTCACTCAGCACTTGAACTGGGTTTGGGTTCTGGAATTTTGATGGCTCCCTTCCTGAACATCAACTCGGTTTTTTCATGATTGTCTTGGATCAGGATGGGGTTGAGCTGCTGAAGGGTTTTCCTCCGTGCATCTGTTTCATTTTCAGTTTTCTCTCTTCCGGAGTTCTTACGTTTGGAGGACTTAGCTTCACGTTCTCTTCCTCTTCCGACGTTGGCGGGCCCTTGCTGTTTGTTTCTTGTAGTTGCCTTGTGGGGTGCAAACTGGTGCTGTGAACTGGCGTGGCTGTCAGTGTTCCCCAGAGAAATGCGGTGAGGCAATGAAGAAAATAAGACAAGAGACAAAAGCTGGGGTCAGGTGGGCTCTCCCTCTCTCTCCTGATGAGAGGAAAAGGAACTTAACAACCACCTTAGGGTCATTTATTCATACATTTGACCAAGTTAGTATCACATGACACAGGGTTGCCTAGCAACTAATGACTGGAATTGTCTCAGGCAAGATGTTTTTCTCAGGACCAAAGAGGCTTGATTGCTCTAGGCACTCTGGCCTTGCCTTGCCCTCCCACCATGTGACCAATATGCAACTTCATCTGCTCCCCACAAACTGAGGGAGATTTTCTTCTGTGCTCTTGCTTCCCTCCACCTGCCTAGCCCTGTGTTCCTGAATCTTGGGGAGAGGTTTTCTCAGTGACCCATTCTTCACTGAACAGTAAGGGACTTCTAATGATTTGGACCCAGGCTCATTTTTTCTCTCTCTTCTAGGACAAGATTAGTTTTTCTTTTTCATGCCTCAGGTTTGCACTGCAGAGTGAGGTTGATGTCGATCTCCTGGTCTTGCCATAATTTTTAAGGCGCATCCAGTGCAGCCCTGTGGCGTTGGTGTGAACTTGTGTAGTATCTGAAGCTCCCAAAGTTTCTGTGCCCTCATAGTTTTGTAGTTTTCAGCAATTTAGCTTTCAGCAACTTCTGAAATCCCTAGCTGAAATCTTCTTTTCCCCCTGTCTGGTTTGTGTCCCTTCTTCCCTCTGTGCTTTGCTGCAGATAAGCTAGAGTCCATGTCTCCTTTCATCCCAGCCTCCAGGGCTTGCAGGTGACTCTGTTGTCCATAGCCCCTGCTGTCTGAGGTCCATGGAAATGGTGGCCATGCAGCTTCTTCTGCTTCTTTCTTGGGGAAGGGACGGTGCTTTGTGTATTTTCCCTCTAAGCCACAAGCGGAGATCCAGCACTTGTAAAATCTATCTTGCTGTTGTGAAGATGCTGATTTCCCTTCAGGTTGGAAACATTTTGTTGGTGCTGTTTCTTGCTTTCTCTTCCCTTCTGTGCTTTACCATTCCTCTTAAAGTTCTGTGAGGCCCGAGTTGGACTCCCTCTTTGTCTCATTTTCCTGATACATTTCCTTGAAGTTTTGTTCTATACTCATGGGCAATTTTAATCTTTTTCTTCCACATTTTCCTTTGAGTCTTAAGTACTTTAAATGCTCAAAAGGCTGTTCTGGTTTGTTTTCTGTCTCTTTTTCTTAGTGTCTGGACCTCAAAAAACAGATGCAGTCTGTTCTACCCATCTTCCTCTTGCGTTCTAGAGACTTTCTTGAGAACTGGCCATGTTTTTGCTGAAGGAGAGGCAGAGGCTTCTTCAGTTCTGCCTGCGTGAGGAGTGTATTCCTGCCCCTTTCTTTTAGGGTCAGCAGGCATGATCCAGCCATCAGGTTCAGGGCTTTACAGATGCCAGAAGTCAATGGCATCTGACTGAGATGTTACTAGCAGCATAGTTTTCTTCATGCCCAAGTGTTCTAGTTTGTTTAAAAACAAGAGCAAAAAAAATTATAAGGAAAACCCACCATTAATATTTTGTTCAGAAGTGGGAGATGGCCTATGCCTCCTGTTACTACATATTGCATTATAAGAGAGAATACTCCAAACATTAAAAAAGCAGAAGATATTATTCAATAATTTCTGCATGTTCTTCTGGGATTTATGCTTTATCGGCTTTGCTGTTTATAGAGACATAGGTTAACTCAGAGATTAAAGAAACTCTACAAAATACTTGCCACAATGACCATTTTGCCATTTATCAACATTTCTTAAAAGATATAAATTTGCATAATGCTGGAACTGTTAAACAATTTAGGAATACTAAACAGATTTTTGTTTATTAAAGATGCAAATAATTTCTGTGAAGTAAATCAAATAACCTTAAAGAGCATAAATTATGTCCTGATGGATATTAACCAGCTTTTTATCGAACCTAACACTCACTCCTGTTTTATTAATTCCTTTTGTGTGACTTTATTGATTATTCATTTATAAGATTAAATATTTTTAAAATGTATTCATTTTGTTCCTATGATAGTCATGCTCTTGCCTTTCTGAATACTGTTCTTTACCAGCTGTTAAAGACTCATCAGCCATAGACCACCTAGTGGAAGTCAGTGGTCCAATAAAACAAGATCTATTGATTTTCATGAATGCTCTGCTGGCCTGGGGAGGAGGAACTGTGAAGTTTGTGTGAGTTTGCCATGATGGGTTCTGATGAGGAACTAAGGGAAGCAATCAGCGTAGGTTGGTGGCTCTTTCTAAAGCGGGATTATAAGAAGTGGGATTAAGTCATCACTCTGTGTCCTCATACAGTGAGGGAGGCTTAGCAATTCAGCTTCCTCAGGAATTAATGCAGTTTGCAAAATGTAAGATAGGAAAGCAGCAATCGCCTGAAGAAGGAGCCATTAAAACACTTCACAACCGCTGTAGGCTCCTGGGGAGAAACAGTGTTTCCTGTTACCACTGTGGCTGGGCTGGTTTTTGTTCTCAGAGCCTGGACAACGCACAGTGCTCTTTTCTTTTGTACTTCACCCTGATTCTCCCTCTCCTGGTACTTGATAGATTGTTTTACTCCTTCACAGCACAAGAAAGTCGGAAGTGGACTTAACAGAAGACATAGCATCTCTCCCTCCTTCATACAGCTCCTTGTCACCCTCTGGCCATCCTCACAAGGTTCCATTTTGAAATCTAGAGCAGGGCACAGCAAACATTGTTTGTAAAGAGCCAGAGAGCAAATATTTTATGTTCTGACCGACAAACTCAGTCACAACCACCCGCTTCTGCCATTGGAACATGAAAGCAGCCAAAGGAAACATATAAACATAGGTGCTTCTTATTTTAATATAATTTTGTTCCCAAGAGTCATTGGATTAAATTTGATCCACTGATGTTGTTTGCCATGCCAGATTTGTCTGCATTTTCACCAGGCGATCAGTCCATTTCTACCTGAGCTCCTGCCCCAGTTTTCACAGCTGTGACTTCCATTACTGGCTCCTGCTTCCATACGTTCATGTCACTGTGAAACGTGGGATGGAGGTGAATTCTAGGGCTCAACTTGTCATTGTGGAGACAGTACTAACGTTTTCATTAAGAGACTCTGAACAAAGTACGGCCACAATGACTATTTTGCCATCCATCAGCCATTCTTGAAGGGTCCGAACCTGCTGAATGTTAGGACTATTATATAATTGAGGCATAATTCCCTGTCTAAAAGAGTTTTAAATACAAGAAAATCTAAGAGCAAACTGACAGTTGGTTAATGGAATAAATGAATCAAGCCATAACACTAATGAGAATACTGGAGTGTTAGTGAAAGACAACAGCTTGCAAAAATGACCTGATTCTGAAAAAGTAACTAGCTAATTTTGATGAAAGGGAAAAAATCTAATTTAAATATTTGCTCAATTCCAAGTGCCCACCACTCCTACACAGAATCTTCTGTGAGACAAATGTGGGATCGCAAATGCAGTTCAAGGTACAAATTTTGTAAATACTGGCCAATTACATTTCAAACTATGGAGCTTTCTACAAAATCTGGATTCAAGAGCATAACTGAGATCTACCCGTCAGAGGGGAACCAGGCCACTGTGTCCTGCAGACTGATTCCCTGATGCATGTCCACGAGAGGTACTGTGTTCTCAGAGCAGACTGTAAATGGATTTATTCAGACAGACGTATGGTGAGTTGTAGTCTTTTCCAGAGACCCAGTGCCATGAGAAAGGTGTACAGGAGCACAGTGCATGCCCAGGGCGGACTTCTTTCCGGGTGTGCACTTCCACCACAGAAGGAAGCCAGGCAGTGCACCAGGAGGGCAGCACAGCACTGTCACCTATTGTTACAGTGAGCTGACAGATATTCAATCAGAACCAGTTGGGTGAGCTCCTCCCTCAGCCTGGGAGAAAACAAGAGATGGAAAGCAAGGTCAGGGTCCTAGTTGGTGTTTCCGTCCGGTGGACAGGAGTAGAGCTTTATTTTTGACAAAAGAAGGTGGGACTCAGAAGGAAAGAGCTCCTCAGATCAGCCCCCCAAAGGAACTGTGATGATGCTCTGATGGACATGCTACCAGCACCATGTTAACCGTGTTCCTCCATCCACAATATGAGACAGTGGAAATACGGCTGTGGAAGATCTCTCTCTGTGTGCCTGTCTCTCTGGGTCTTTGTTTCTCTCTGTCTCTGTTTCTCTCTCAAAACAAGCAGAAGATTTCACAAAAGAAAGGAATTCTGAGGAATGTAAGTAAATCACTGAGTCCCTCAGGGGTTAGGACTCCCATAAATGAGACACCAATGTGAAGATCTCAATAGTACAAATTTTAAAAGCCCATTCACTTCAGAACCAGTAAATGGCAGTGTAGGTCACATAGACAGACCTATTATGCTATCTTCCTTAGTGGCCTCGACACACAGCAGTTAGGGTAAGCCCGACAGCCACAGTTGAGCTGTCACCCAGTGAAGGGGGCTTGTGCATCACAGATGACTCACAGGTGGGGAAAGGTGCAGTGAGTCACCTTGGTTCCCTGTCCTCATTTTAAGAAAAAGAAAAAGAAGAGAAGCAGTGAACGAGCAGTCAGTTGAGGTCAAACCAAAAACCAAGGCTCTGACAGCTACGACAGGAGTGACCTTGGAGGAGGTTTAGCGCTGTGAGTGCAGCTGAGCTCCAGCCCCGAAGCACATGGCCTTCACGAGAGCTGATGGGTCTCTCACAATGGGTCTGCGTCACACAGCACCTCACTGAGCACACAACATGTACATTCACCTAGACTCTATTTAGACCTAAAAGCAGAGGGTGAAAGCTCTGAAACCCCTCTCTATCCAACCATGACTAATACTGTAGAGGAAGAGCCAAGCAAGCCATTCTTTTGTCCTCTGGGGAAGGTGACATGCACTTCCGCCCACTGCAAAGCTGACACTACAACATCACCCTGCACGGGCAGAGGCCCACCTTATGCTGCTCACTTGGGATATTCTCAAGAGGCAAGGATTGTTCACTGAATTAAAAAGGGGCTCCGAGATAGTCTATAAAGACTATAAAATTAGCACTATAAAATTAATTATAAAATTAGCAATAGTCTATAAAGACTATAAAATTAGCACTATAAAATTAATTATAAAATTAGCAATAAAATCATGACTATGTACATAAAGTGTGAACACATGCCACATGTTTGTCTAACTCTGTCATTAATGAAGGACTCAGAAAAGGTGCTGGAAACTGCTTAAGAAGGAGACCGGAGGACGCCACCTGGACAGGTCACAATATTACCTCAGGAGAGCTTTCGTTTCTTTCTTTTGTTCCCTGGCAGGACAACACTAAATTCAGGCTTCACTTCAACACAATCACTATTCAGAGTAGTGTGCTAATGTGTGGTGGGACTGTACAGTTTCACCTCATTCCACTCTGTGTCCACAGTAGATGCATCTAGCATTACTGACTGCTCATCCATTCCGACGACTCTCACTGAGACAGTCTTCTCTTTCTCAGTTCCTTCTGTGTCTCTTAACTTCAGACATCAGTATCTGTGGATTCTCCCACACTGGCACCACATCACCTGGCTCTTACTTTCCCTCACCATCCTCTTTGGACAACAAACCACTGACTATCTGGGTCAGGGTCCCAGGGGGTGGATCTTCCTGAACTTTCTTCACTCTTTCATGAAGATATCCTATCTGCAGTGTTTTACTGCCCCCAGACTTTTAGCTTCACCTCTATGGGCATTTGGCTACTGGAAAGGCAAACACAAGTGAGTCACCTTAAACTGGCTTTTTTAACAAACTGGTGGGGAATTAAACAGAACCGTTACACTAGGTTTATGGTGAGTGAAAAGCACAAGATCAACAGGTTGGTGAAGGAGCACCTCTGCTAAACATGCAGTAGAGGCTGCTAGATTTTTATTCTGTCCTTTTCAAGGGAAAGCAGAGACATGTAAAAGAAGTTTCCAAGTTCCACGCAGTGTCAAAGTTCTTTGTCTTGGTCTTTACTGTGACAGTGTGGCACAGCACGACCCAAGAGACTGCAGAGGGGCCTTGGTCCATTACTTGCAGCCGTGCCAGGAGGTCATATTGCTTCCCCAGTCTGAGGGGTAAGTGTGAGAATCAGGGGAGGTTAGGCACTTTACAAAAACCGCGGACTGGTCAAATATTGTTGCAATACAAATAACAACAATGCAAGTGATGGGTTTTCCACACCTCTTCTGCATAATTATCTCCTTGACTTTTTCAAATTCCTGGCCTTAGAAACTAATTAAGTGCTAAAAAGCTCACTTTCTACTTTGAAGACTCCACTGACATTTTCTTCCAAGAGCATTTCATTGTTTTTTCTTTTTCTGAAAAAACAAAATTACAATCAGTGGGGAGCTTGTATACCTGGTAATGGCGTGTCTCAGAAGGAATAAAGTTTGATGTGAATATTAGCTCTGTTCTTTTACAATTCCACAAAAAATGGTATTAGATTTTGCATATTTGATTTTCATTCATGAGAAAATTTCTGTAGAGAAAACTGAAAGTAGTTGGAAGAAATATATTTAACATAACAAGAGAAATCTTTTAAAACGTTAATTTGGGTTCTAAAATTAGGAAATACATGTATGCATTTGTTTCAAAACAAATCACAGTTAAGAACTATTCAAAAGACAAAATCTCATTGTCTTCAACCATATCTCATTTAATCTCAGTTAATAAAGCACTTCAAAATCTGAATGAGGGTAATTAACATTTCATTGAGACCGGAGGGGAAGATGGCGACCGGGTGAGCAGCAAGGGAGCGAACCTCCTTAATAAACACCACCAGCTCGAGACAGACTTGGTGAGCGTGAATGCCGGAACCTCGGCTGGGAAGTTTAAACTGGGCGTATTTCTCTGAGATGCCGGGGGAGATGTGGTAGGGCGGACCAGGCTGCCGGGGCGAGACGTGGGAAAGTCCCAGA